>JARACY010000614.1:0-84409 GCA_029255725.1 Scrobipalpa atriplicella
GGAAGGTATTATTTTTTGTCGTTTTTCGACCTACGTTCCTTAGGAAAAGTTGTTTAGTTTAATGGGTAGATTTACACCTTTCTCGATGCATATACCCTTTCTGTTACACGTTGTATAGATCGATAAAACGTTTATTGATACATTAAATAACTACTTAGTATATTTTGTTTAATGGAACGATAATTTTAGAGTAGAAGTTTATGTGTTACCGAAGTATTATTAATTTTCTGTTTTGGAAGCGGTACAGGTTCAAATTAATAATTTACAAAGTCTTGGACAAAAGTTTTTTCTCATTTTAGAACTAGGCGAATGAATATTATTTACAAACGAAAATTATTATTTTTTTCCTTTCAATAACTGACTATACAATCCATCAGATCAGATTATCAATAGAATAGTTAGAGAGTAATCAATCAAAATATTGCTGATAAATCTGTCTCTACAAACTTTAAGCACAGAATAGAGAATACAATAAATTTTACTTATTGCTAGTCTAGACGTCTGGATACGTCTATTCTAAAAATATTTATCGTTGGCGTACGTAGGTAGTACTTATTATGTAGAGAAGAACGTAACAAGACACTATAGCAAACTGAGAATATTTCTCTAAACAAACACTAATCAGGTCAAACGCAATGTAATACCACTCACCATATACTCACTTAATAAATTAAGTGAAAGTGAAATTATGAAATGTAATGGATTACCAGTAGTTCTGTAGAACATGCGATATCGCGCCCGACGCCGACCTTTGAATTTTAATGTGACTACAGTAAACCGCAAACCAATGATAGGACTCTACATCGACCTAGTAGTAAAGACTATTATTGCAGTATTTAAAGTTACCAATACGTAACTTGTACGTACAGTATCGGTTTGTTGCAGTTATTATCTTTACCTATAGTTGCTGATTGAAAAATATGAATGGGATTATGTCTACAGCGTTACAAAAATAACGAGTAGATGTTATATGAACTATGAAAGATCCTCCTGTTATAAAAAGGTCAAAATCAAATTAAAGTTGAAAGGACGGTTAAATAGTTTCAAAGTTAACTTAACTTAAGAAGTGGTATTGCGGATACATAGACAGGTGCGGAGGGCAAATTCCTGTTACACTAATAAATGACATATTGTCAAAGATTTTGAAGTCTAGTTTATAAAAAAAAAAATACCAAGCTGTGATAAAAAATCCGTCGCACTTTATTACTGAGACGGCGACACTCTGTGTACTCTCTCGGTGTACAGAGCAATAAATATGAATTAGGTTGGCAACCCTAGCAAACAAAGGCGAAGGCGACCTCCCCTTGTCCTGAAAGAGAGTCCCGAAGGTCAATACAGCAGTAAATAGCTGAATAAAGTTCGACAACGTGACCATTAAAAGATATCGAGCTCTCTCAAACATAAATTAAAATTAACTTGGATTTATATTTTATTCACTAGAGCGAAAAAATAATTGGTAAAATTGGTTTTTAAGCGTTTTATACGGAGAGTAAGCGAACCTACTCGGAAAGATGTTCGTAAAGTACGCTACGAGAAATATACTCAGTTGTTTTTTCAACCCGGGATGTTATACTAGACTCAGAATTTTATTGTATCTTTTGAGGGCTAAATAGATCCCACTACTGTTACAAAGGGTCGGCAAAACTACATTATCTACACAAAGTTCTTATAGAGATCTAGGTGTTGAATGAAGATGAGTTTTCGTTTGGGATTTACGAGAAGCTTTCCTAGATTTGTTGGGAGAAAAAATTAAGAACTTGAAAAAAAAAACAGAGATCGTTTATATTATAAATATTATGAAAACTTTTAGATGAAGAGATCAAAAATTGTATGAAGGACTCTAGGGATTTTTATGTAAATTAAAAATGACTTTACTCGTCGTACGCGATCTTTAGTCAACTTTTTACAAAATAAGAACTAAAAACTGAATAATATTCCAGTACAAAGAAAAACGTAAGTAATAGGTTCTGCTGAAGAATTTTCCAATTACATAAATATGCAAGAATCAATGTGATTCAGACTAGCATTCCTCAACGTATCCCTTGTCTCCCAGTGAGTCGTGGCGTGTCAAGTGACGCATAACTCATGTCTGGCGGTGAACCGAGATAGGACACGCTGAGGGGGCGCCAACCCCCATTTAGGGGGGTAAAACGTGTCAATCCGCCCGTATGTCTCGTGTCAACCGCAAAAACTGCGAATACGCGAATACATACAAACAATCACGCCTCCATCTGTTACCGGGAAGGCAGATCGTCAACAGCTTAGTAAAGTTTCTCGTCTGCACAATTATAATAAAGTTCCTACAGAAATGGGTTCTACTCTTGTTCTACTACAGTGACCGGTTTTCAGACGATCGCCTAAATTGCTATAAACTAAACTGAAAAGCTTGGCTCCCCTAGTTATTTCTAAAGTAGGTCCGGAAAATAAGCTGGGACATTCTACGCTTTATATCGCTCTACGCATTACATTACATACGCAAATTTATCCAGAAACGGAATCCAAACAGAGGGATAAGCCATTTCCGGGCGACAATTGCGAAGATTTGAGGGTCATAGTCGGATTTCAGCGTATCCTGAAAGGTCCAGTAATCTTGGCGGAGATATGCTGTGCTAAGGCTGTGGAAAATCAATAGTCGCGCGCACCCCGCCGCCGCCCGCCCGACCCCGGCCGGTGCGCCTACCCTTATGTCATTGCAACTTTTTTTTTTAATGCGAACATGCGTTCTACAATTAAAAAAGATAAAGTAATTAAAGGGAGACCGGTCTGTTTGATAAAATTACTTTGTTATTCTCGGTAGGTTTTTTTTCAGTAGATTTTTGTATGTTGGCTTTCATAAAATGTACCAACAGTCTTGTCGATTTTGGTGATGAGCGAGTTCATGTTAACCTATCATTACAGCAATATACAATCCCATCTGAGAAGCCTGTCAAAATATGGCAAACGTAGCGAAAAAGTTTTAGTTATGCGTCTGCGTATCCCGTAATGAAAAAGGGCATGGTTTTACGTTATTCTCAACCATAACATGAATACTAATACATTACCTATATTACTTGTCTTAGCCAAAACCTGCTTGTCCTATCCTAACCAAACAAAGTTCTCGCAAAGTGTTAGGTATATTATATCAAAAGTAATCAAAACCCAAGAATAGTTAGCGGTAGTTTTAATTAAATCATAACTTGTTGAAATAGTTTGCTAACCAGGCCGGACTAACTATAACTAGCTATAAATAAATATACAGTTTGTACAGTTGTGTGCAAGTTTCCAACAAAGGAAAGCAATTTGTTGTAGCGATAAACTGCGCTGCAGCCTCGGGGCGTATTCTACTAGCACTAATAAACTTCACTGTAGCAAACTACATTTTCCTTAACATAACTTTCACCCCTTTGGGGTTGGATTTATCAAAATCGCCGATACAGATGTCATTATTGACCCTAAATACAAAATTGGAAGATCCTAACTTCGAAATTCACGGACTTTATATAAACTTGCATCCTCTTAGACGTGTTTGGGAAAGGAAACACATTTAGGTAGTCGAATTATTAAAAAAAAACAGCGTAATAGCACAATCAATTTCAAACCCTTCACTATATACACTATAAACACACATAGAAACATTCACACACACACACACAGATATTTTAGATTTCCGACCGGGAATCGATTCTGGAACCTTATCGCAACGGCCAGATGCAGTGCCAACGAGGTTATGCGGGTCGTCATACATTTCGAACATTGCAAGATCACATAGGTCAGTGCTCTACAACAAGACAACTTTGAAAGACGTTCGTAATTCGAGCTCTTGGAGATGTGCCATAAAATATTACTCAGTTATTATTGGGTAATTTAATCGCTGGAGCAAAACAAACGTAAAAAAAATACAGCCCAAGAGCATATCGGGCACGCTCGACAGCGTTTCATAGTCATTGTAAACCTGCTACCACATGAGTTAAAAGCAAATTTTATTTATTTTTTCAATTTAATTTCGAATTATTATTAAGTATTCATCATCATCATCATCATAAATTTAAGAGCGCTGCTCTTGTCGGTGGAGTATGAAGTAAACGCCATATTAAGTATTACCATACAAATTTTCGGAACAATTTTCAGAGGTGCATAAACTGAAAAAGTTACTAATATACTTAATTTTGCCGGCCGACAGGACCTTAAAAATATGCTCCAAGAAAGTATTAATTTGCTCGTTTTTCCAACTGTGACCGTACAAAAATATCAAATCACAAGTTCATTGCTCGGAAGCGTATCGGAAATGTATCTGTCACATACATTTTGTCTGCGTACAAAAAGACTATGAGGTGACCTTTGCTACGGGCTACGGCGTAGCTCGTAGCGCTGCTACGCTACTGATATTTGTACCGTAGCGCTCGTAGCGGGTCATACCTTATGAAGCGGGTTATTATTAGCGGGTAGACACTATAACAGTACCTACTAGTTATTACACAGGGTGTAAAAAAACATTACGTTCCTTTAATCCCATTGTTCTACCAATAATATGGCTCATTAGTTCGTCGATTGAAGAGACACATTAGGATGTTACAAATGTTATCAGTCTGTCAAATCATAAGTCTTATTTTTACTATAATAACAATATGTAAGTATTACGCCCACAAACAACATTATGTGTACGAATATAAATTACAACATTTATGAATTTTACCTTCCTTCATACATGAAGGTAGCGTATAAAAGCGAGTTAATCGGATTAAAATAAGTACTGTTCCAGCTTAGTAAGCGTTGTTGTTTGAGGAACCAGTTTTAATATGCAGATTTTTTTTTTACAGGATTTAGACCAAGGTTGTATGCTTAGTATGGTAAAGTAGCTAAGATAAAATAAACTAAATAATAGGTCTCGTGATTAAGGCTCAAGTAGTGTATGAGAATTTTGAATAATGCAGCTTTGTAATATTAAATGATTTTGTAAAATCGGTTATGTATGTATGTATCAGAGTTTATCAATCCAAGACCTAGTAACTATATAAAGCTTATAGATAGATCGGATAGAGGATCGTTGGATCTAATTGACCGATGGGATGAGTAGACTAATTGAGAAAAAACAGAACATGGAAGGATAAGTGATTGACCGATTGGGAAAGGTTTTCTTTCATTTGTTTTCTGTCTAACCCTTTTTCAACAATAAACAACAATGTAGAAAGACTAACGTCGGATAGGTCGCACTTGTGTATTTATGACAGACTGTAAATAACGAGGCAGACCACTGACGCGTAATCTTTTAATCCATCCCACGCAACGCAACTGTAGCGAAGTTCGCGTTATATTTTTGCAACGATAATAAAAGAAATTCATAAAATAATAGTAGACCGCTGGAATTTGGATAGAAGGTAAATCTTGAACCACTACAAATCAATCATCATCAAATCAAAATTGTAATTAAACGATCACGCCATAACACAGTATAGATTTTAATAAAATTTTGTACAGCGATAATTTGGAGATCGAAAACGGAGGTTTTGCCGCGGCTGTTACGAGGCACGGGGCGGAAAGCTAGTGTTGCAATAATCAAGGACTCTATGGCTCGTATTTATAAAGCGGTCTCAAGATTGAGAGAAACATTAAGTATGGATTTGACAGCCCGTTATGTACTGAAATGACATTTCTGATACGTAATCGTAATCGTGGTAATAATCCCGTTCATAACAAAAATCTAATTGCAGTGAACAACCGCGAAAGTCTCAAAACTTATATTTCTGATACGAACTCAAACTAGCTGTCACTCTTGAGAGCTGATTATAAATACGAGCCTATATACCAGTATTAGACTAATAATGATTTTTCATAACATGATACTGTAATAATGTGGTTAATTCACAGAAAATAGCGATTACCCCAATTATCTAGCCCAGCCTTGACGCGCAGACCAGGCTTCACTTTCCAAGAGTAAGAGTGTGTTATAATAATAAACAAACACGTAATGAACCCCCATTGAGGACGACAGAACACGCGATAAGCCTCGAGTGCCGCCCACACGTCACTATGACATGACGTCAGAATGATGGTTCATGTGTTATATTATTATCCAATCGTGCGTGTGGTATAAACTGATCCTTTTTTTTTTTACTGGATTAGTTTTTGAGTCTAGTCAAGTCGTATTCGTGTTAGAGTCAAAGATAGAATAGAGCCCAGAAGCCTTAAAGGCCAACGACTAGCGCTGGAAAGGATAGGGATGTTAGAGAAGCTAATAACAACTACATCTCCATAGTGTCTTACAACATGGCCTATGACTACTTTCCTTGGGGAAAAATATTCCAGTCCATGAAAGCCTGAAATGGACTCACTTTTAATAATGACCGGATATTTCGGGCATTGGACATTCAAGGAATTGTATACAGGGTGTAACAGAAAGGGTATATGCATCGAGAAATGTGTGAATCTACCCATGAAACTGAACAACTTTCCCTAAGAAACATAGGTCAAAAAACGGAAAAAAAATCGTGACCTTTCATACTAAATGCATCAGCTGATAGCGTATTTAGTATGGGAAGTCAAATTTTTTTTTTCGTGTTTCGACCTATGTTTCTTAGGGAAAGTTGATCAGTTTCATGGGTAGATTCACACATTTCTCGATGCATATACCCTTTCTGTTACACGTTGTATATTATTGTGGTGTGGACATTGGACAATAAAACCGAAATTAATTAGATAATCAGCAGTGGACTGTTTTGACTGGTTACGATGCTTTTGAGTCTTGTGGGTGAGCTCGATCCATCGTCGACTGTGTCTCAGTTACCTCTGATCTAGACTAGAGTCAAGAACTTCTTACCGGAGATAAAAATGATTTTATGATGTTACCTTACGACCTTTATTCATTATTCATATCTAGTTTAATCCTAGGCTTACTAAAGGCTAAATCCTACCTTTATTAATGCGGGTTAGGTCAGGTCAAAGTGTCAGAGACCAATCACGATCCTTACCCAAGTTAGCAAATATTTTACGTATATTCTTTGCTCAAGTTAATATTTAGATAACTTATCTTGACTCAACCTGTATACCTAACTAATAAAATTATTCAAATATCTTCAAACTTGAAGAAGTTCTCTTATTTTTAATAACAAGATGTTCATCTTTTTCTCGCGGTTTAATGATTTTTCGTGAAAGTTAAATATAAAAGAGTTGATGTACCTTTCACAGTGTTTATCTTTTTGAATCGAATAGATAATTTTTGAATTTAACAAAAAAATACATTCCTATTTATAATGTTTGCGTTCATTACGAAGGTGCGTTTAGCGATGAAGAGAAATAGCATGAATAGAAAAATGTAGACTGTACGTAACAATGAAAGGTAGCATAATGTAGAATTGAATCTGTCGAGGAACAAAGAAAGGGCGGGAATCGGTAGCACATCTGACCCTTTTCCCGCCTTATTGTTCGCCAAATCATTACAGGGTACCACTTTTAAAGGCTTTGTCTGGAAAGGTAGCCTTCAGGGTAAGGAGTAGTGGTTCAAATATAATCGGACACACATTACCTATTAGTATTTTTGTTTAAAGAGAAAATGAACCTTATTGGTTCAAAAGACAGGTATACAAGTTAAGTGCGGTTTACCTGTAAAGTTAGTTTCCTCTCCCGAAAAGAAATTCACGCTTGATTTAGCAGACGCCTAGAAAATATGTTAAATCAAAAACCCTTGTTTCTCCTTCAGTAGAGATGACGCATATCGATAAAGCCATAAGTGCTAGTGCTATAAGGGCTCAATAATAGTTCTAGGGCGTTATCGAGATTGCCGCGCTAGCCGATGTGAAGATGACCCTTTTCATTCTTGATTGACATGGGAGACTATCGTCAGCGCTATTTCTCGCCCTAGATAAGACTTGATAGCTACTCGTAACTAGATGAAGCGCGTATTCCAACTACCCATTTTGGTTTATTTGGTTTAAACTATTCTAAAACGTCGGGTGTCCCAAAAGGGCCATAGTCTGTATTTCACAAAACATAAGCTCTCCCGTGCCGAGAATAGAATCCACGACCGACCTCTGAATAGCGAGCCCAAGGTTTAGATCACGAAAGCAAGTAAATAATGTTATATAAAGGGTATACGCATACACTGCTCCACTTCGCAACCATTCTATGTAACCAACATGTTTGAGCAACTTGAATTTGCCAACTCAAACAATTTCAGGAGACATCCAATTCGTAAACGTTTACAATTTACAGCCCACTGATTTCCGACGCAACGCCATCTCTTTATCAGTCCCAACATTTGCCTTTTCCCTTCGCTTTGTGCGTTTCATAAAGAGGGATTTATAAAAGAGGCGATTTGTCGACCTTTTGTTGAGTTCGCCCGTTGGATGTTACGTGTCAACGATACATACGGGCGAATTTTTAAAAGCTGGGATATTTATTAACTGGGTGCTCTTTGTATTTTCAAATGCCAGAACCAAAACTCTGTTTGATGATCAATCTGATTCATTCTCACTGAGATGCTTTTAATATCATCCGTTGGTGTGGTGGGCGGTCAGAATAATATCTCTCTTGACTAAGGATTTTTTTATTGGGTTTAAAATAGTTTAAATGAGGAGCCAGTGCGTGTTGACAGTATAAGTATTAAGCTTGGCCCCTCCCTATCACATGATTTGCCTTGTAACATTAAAAGTGAAGTGTAGAGAGGGCTTTTCTTTGTAAAAAAATATACTTATTTGCCAAGTGTGGTGTGGTTTATGGGGGCAAGTCATGCATGTCCTGCAGTGGAATTTTGGTGGATGTACCTAATACTTAGTAAACCTGTTTTCCCCATCGGAAATCAATCTTGAAACCTCTGAACCGAGATTCAGCCCACTACAGCAGGAAAACAGCTGACATCCTGCCTCATATCCCGTGTATTGTAGTGGCACGGTTGTGCGTGACAGGCGTAATCCCGTCTCGCTCCAACCATGGACGGCACCGACATTGGCAATATGCCACTATTCTAACACGAGGCTCTGTTTTTGTTTACTACGCATAAGTTTACCATTCCGTCGAAAAACCAATAATTTTTACATAAGTAACTCGTACTACCTATTAGGATTTAAATATAATATGAAAGGATCAAAAAGAGCACTTAAATGCAAAGATATTCAATTCATACCAAACTTTAGACCTTTTTTGTATGTCTAAGCATTGTAAGGGTGTGAGAATCTAAGCTTTAGAACAAGTAAATAAGTACTCGGCGATGACAGCTTAGCTTAGTAAGCAGCAGCCTATCTGATGATGACATCATGATTCATGACTACATATAGGAAACTCAAACCGAAAATAATCATAGGGGGGCTGAGTCATGGGCAGAGGCAGAGAGGTGAACGACTTACTTTACCATCGAATCGAATTGGGGGGAAAAGGTTGTGCAAATGCAAATTTGTAAAAACAGACAAAAGGAGAGAGAGTTGCCAAAAAGAGTTTGTCATTATGAGTAGTATAGCACTTACAAAGTATCTTTGAGAGCGGAATAAGAAGTGTTTTTTTATCCGTTATTTGTCATAGAATAGGAAGGATTGGAAGTTATTAATGCATGTTTCTTATACAATTTGTATAGAAAATATGTATTACGAAACTTAAAATGATTTTTTTCATCTTGGCGTCAGAATAAACAGTCTAGCAGTCAGAATGGTGTGTATTTGTGTGGGTTGCAAATAAACGGTTGACCTGACCCAGAGAACTATTTTTGCCCTACAGGCACTAGGCGTCGCGGTCGTCGCATGCAAATGAAATTCGGGAATGTAATTCATTCAGTATGTAAATGCATCACATGACTAGGATATGGAGATATACCTACAGTCAGTTTAATTTTAACCATTTCCCTTACTCAATATTAAAAAGGCTATATCTGTCTGCTCATTCTCATGGAAATAAAATATGCAGGTACTATTCAGATTGACTAGTGATGACGATGGATAACAGCAACTTTTTACCATAGGAAAATTTCGAATTAGGGACAGCTCATTTGTCTGCGTGTGAAGTAAAATCGAGAGTTAGAGAGCTAGTACATACATACATATAATCACGCCTCTTTCCCGGAGGGGTAGGCAGAGACCACATCTTTCCACTTGCTACGATCCTTACATACTCCTTTCGCTTCATCCACGTTCATTAATCTTTTCATACACGCTCGTCGGTTTAGGATACTCTTGACCTGACCTTTCTTTAGTCTAGTCCTTGGCAAAATACCAAAAGTATTTTGGTTTCTGATAAGAATATTTTTTTTGATATTAATAAATCAAAACAAAAAACAACCTTGTTTACTATTCAATAAACTTAGTGTTATAAGTAGAAACCTTATTATTATTATTAGTCACAAAAACTTCTCACTAAAGTAATCATAGCCAAAAGTTTTCTCCAAACTTAAAAGTTTTAATGAATTCTTAGTGAAATAGGTTCAGAAGTCTTGTAATGGAATTAATTCTAACATTATTAAATTCAAAAAGTATTCTCATTCAAAGGTTTGAATAATGAATTAATTTCATTTAGAACTTTGAATGATTCTTAATTTGCTTTTATACAAATTGCTAAATCGAATTACTTAAGGTGCCCACAGACATGCCAGATAATATATATTATAGCTCGATATTGAGCAGATGAAAATATACCTTATTAGGTACATCTCAATATGACTAAATTTAGCTTGAAGTTTTTGTGTAGCCTTATTGAAAGATATACTGCAATATACAAAGAACTATAAGCTGAATTGAATTGTATTGGGATGTAATAAGCTGTATTTTAGTACTGCTCAATACCCGAAATATATCTGCTGTGTCTGTGGTCACCCTCCAGTAGGTATCAATGGATAAAAAAAAACTCTAATTAATTCAACAACTCGATGAGATTCTTGTAAGTACAGAAGGCAGTCTAAACAAATATTTGCTTGTACTTATTAAATACCTAGATATTATCTAGGTATTTGCTACAACCATCAAATAATTATATCAATATTGAATTCCTCAGGACTTGTTTTCTTTCTTTTTTAACTTTTGAAGAAATGGTCTCCATACTAAGTTGATATAATCAATAACTTTAATTTAAGATATTTTATTTGTTTCAAGGAACACACACCAAATAGACTACTGAAATCCCTAAATACCTATATAAACAGTGACATACTTCTCAAATTAATAAAATAAAACCTTTTTAATATGCCAATACCGATACCGCTAACTTGATTAATATTGTTAATTTGATGAATATTCTTCTGATCTCACAGTCATGATCATGACTGAATCATCATCTTTAGAGTGTTCTATACAGTGTAAATACTAATGATCAGCATTCATGACTACTAGCAAATCAACCAAATAAAGATGAATTATTAGTTTTAGGTCCGGTACTTACTAGCTTGTAGAAGATAATATTATATAGATTAGAAAGATCTAATATCTATAGATAAGATAGTATTGTATTGTATTGCATTCAGGAGTCGATTATGGAAGTAAAGTAATAAGAATTCTAGCGGAATCTAGCAAACTTAAGCAATGACATCATTTCAAGATCAAAACACCAGATAACACAGCACATCAATTAGCCTTTTTTTGTTAAGTACGGCATAAATTATGTGTGACAATGCGACGGAGACTAAAGATTACGTCTTCGCATCGTCAAATGGGGCAATTCATGAGTTTTCTGGTCCTAAATGCAAACAGAAAACACTAAAAAAAGTATGAATGTTCACTCACCTGAAATTTTATTTATAACTAGCACCTAAGTAAAACAAAAAGCGGTCGTCACTTAGCACTCCCAATAGGCACCAAAATACAGCACAGAGTCACTGACAGCAGCCTCGAAGCAGGTCGATCGACTTGATGAGGTTACCAAGAACGGAATGCGCAATGTTTTGACTATGCGCATTGACCTTCGAACAAACGCACATGCGCGCGAACTATTACTGAAATAATGGTGAAATTCTTGCTTAATTTAGTTGCAAAACAAGGTTTTAATAGCGAATACAAGTGAAATACGCTCAAATTTTTGTGTTTTAGTGAAAGGGGAGGAATCGGGGCAATGTTTTGACGTTTCTAGTTTCGTTCATTCAGGTTAGTAGCGCCATCTTTTGTCGAGTAGAATTTAGCTTTGGTTGTCAACATTTTGTTTTGAACTTAGTTTCGCTACTTGACACTAGATGTCCAAACACGATTTAAAAACTAACGGGTGGATTAAAATGTTTATAAAAAGTAGAGTCGAAGAGTAGAATCTACTATCCATCCCACTATCTATATAGAACCATCCGGGCTTTTAACTCGATCTCTGCTACTGTAACAAAAATATCGTAAAAACAGACGACAGCTTCTAGATACGATAAAGCAACAAAGTAGCCATCTAGTAATATGACTACTTCCCAACAGCTATCTCAGGAGTCAGATAGTGTTTGGTTCAGGCAAAACCACGGATCTTAGATAACTCAGGCTTCAATATGTGAATTCACCTACCTACTTACACACTACAAAACAAAGAAACCGCAGTAAAATACGTGTAAGTACTCGAATGAAATTATTTGCTTCCATGCAATAGAAAAACATAGAATGTGCCAGCTGCATCTCCTCCCGGGCATGCTGTAAAAACCAGCTAAGGGATTTGAGGGTTTCAGTATATTGTAATTAAGGCGATGGGCTGACAACCTGTCACTACAGCAATATACAGATCTATTTTTAACTCAAAGCTTGTCAGACGAGGCGTAACGACCTTTGTTTAGGTCGTTGACGCTCTGCCTACCCCATTAGGGATAACTAAAGGCGTGATTTATGTATGTAGGTATGAATTTATTTTATCAGTTTTGTGACTTTCGTGGTTGTTTCGTTACAATTAGATTATTATTTTGAACGGGATTATTACCGCGATTATATTTATCATTCAAATATCGAGGTAGCAATAAATATTATATACCTAATCGCGGTAATAATCCCGTTCAAAATAATAATCTAATTATTTTATCATCATAAAGCATCAAGGACATGCTTAAAGAATTTTCTAACTACTTTTAAAGCACACACTAGGTAGATAACTAAGGGTCGTATTTATAAAGCGATCTCGAGATTGAGAGCAATATTAAGTATGGATTTGACAGGCCGTTTTGTACTGAAATGACATTTCTGATACAAACTCAAACTCGCTGTCACTCTTGAGAGCTGATTATAAATACGGGCCTAAGAAACACTTCATCATCATCGATACCTTGATATGATATTGGATGATCATGATCAAATACCTTGTCTACCTTTGAGTAGGTAATATGTACATCGATACCTACAGAGTTTTAACACATTCTAGAAATTCTACCCTTATTCATACATCCCTCATCCAATCATTTTAGATCTGTACATTACATTTTCTTCTTCCATCTATTCCTCTCGCTGTCTTAGGTACACTTGCTTACACCCATTTTAAACGTATTACATCAAATCTTTCACCCTCAATCCGTCTTCATTTCCTTCTAAAAACGCTGTACATTTGTAATTTTATTATGTCTAGATCTGAAAATTCAAAAATATCAAAAAGAAATACTAAATATGAGTAATATAATAATGCCAAGATCACGCGCAGCGAAAGGAAATCTCCGTGAAAAGTCACGGGGCTGAACATTTGATGATAAATCCTTATCGGTTTTCCTTCAAGCGATAACGTCGACAATCGTTACGTTCGTTCAACGGCCGTTACACGGGTAACGACCGTGTCGTTATCGCTTCAAAACGCCGCTAGAAGCGTTATCTAAATCCTTTAAAAGAAAGACTGATTATTTTGAAGTGTATTGTGTGAAGATAGCGAGACAGAAATAATAAACACTTGATAATGTATGTAGGCATATTGCAGAGAAGAAAAAAAATAGAAAGTGCTTGTATAGTTTTACAATTTGCATAATATATACCTACAAGATTTATCGATTAAATACAAAATATAATTTCCTCTCATTTGTCAAATAAAATTACTCGTTGGCCGACCGAGAAATAATTACAAATAATATGACAGTAGTTATTCAAAAATAGTTAATATGACAGAAAATTGCTACGGCGTAGCAATTGTAGCGTTACAGCTCTTACTAACACTTTTAGATTTATACTTCTCCACTTAGATCAAATATACTTACTTAGTTACTTCTCCATGCTTTTAAATTACGAAGTTAATCTAATCGTATAATAAAACAAATAAAATAATGTAAATTCAAAAATGTTATAAAATGTATCGTTCCTTACGTAAGTACCTATATTACTTTTTTTACAATAAGTCTATTATGTATAATTATTCTACACCTTATTAAACAATTTATCAAACAAATCAGTGCTGTGAAGTGCAGAAACATTCCGTTTAAAAGTTATTTAATTTAGTAATTTACAGTGATTATTCTAGTCATCTTCATGAGAAGTCATATTCGCATAAAAAATATCCGTACGATGGCGATGGCGTAAAATAGGTAGTTTTAATAAAAAAAAAAGACTATATTGACTACATCTTTCTAAACAGAATTATTATTGCTTTGGATTCGGTGAGAACACGACTTAACTAAGACTTAAGTAAAATTATTGCTAATTTCATGATAGAAAATGGCAGGTGACAATTTAAGTCAAGAGACTTTACTGCCCGCTAGTATTCTGTGACTCTACTCTAGTCACAACCGAGATAGAGTCGACGATGGAGCTCGCCCAAAAACCTTATTAGCATCAGTTCACATTTCCACTCACGGACGAAACGCAGCAAGCAACAATTACCATACACAATCGAACTTAATTACTATGCTGCTCTTTGTTTCGTACTTAGTAGACACAATACATCATATTTATACAAAACATCGCGGAGAATAACATTACAAAGTTTAGACAGAACCAAATCATAAAACTCGCGTTAAGGAAAATCCTGTTCGTGCTTATGTAGCAGGGGATTCCTAAGAATGAACACGAAGCAAAACCTTAAAACCATACTTAAAATGAAAGCAATTCGGAAGGGACAATGGTATCGATTCGTAAACGCACAAAATCACTAAATCTTGACTAAAATTATCACCTGTCTGTTCTCTCAAGACACAACCAACAGAAAAGGTTATTTTTTCCCTTCCTGCAGTTTTCTTATGATGATATATAGTAGCTAACTTTGCATTTTATTTGTTTTTTTTTTATGTCAGTCCAGTCGGAACCGAACCGACCATAACAAGATCCACTCGTCGATTCGGAACGTCCTGGGACGGCGGCGTGGGAATTCGCGTAAAACCCCATCCAGCAAGTTTGGGATTCGACAACTTCCATACTCCCAAATGAGGATAATAGGTGGTAAAGTGGTCCATTATTCGGGTAGATAGAGGTATCTCGCTGGTTATATTATCTGAATGAAATTATATAGGTACTTTACGGGGTAAGCAGAGTATTTTGGCCACGTGTAAATAATTTTGAGGGCATTTCGTATAGAATTGTTTATTACGGTTTATCAACCCATAATCGATATTTCAAGATAATATTAACATCTCACAGACCTATCTGGCGTATCCCTTAAGTTTTTCTCTGTTGTGAAGTAGCTATTAAATAAGATTTAAATAAGATACAAATCCAATGAAATTTCGAAAAAAATGCATGAGATGAGGACAAAATGCAGTATTAAATGTTTTTCCTTGAACGAAATTGTGGCTGGGTTTTTCGGAAAGCAATTTTGAACCGATTGGTCTTGTGAAATTTCTTTCTTTCTTTTGAATTCTCTCATTACAAAAAAAAATGGAGACATTGACAAAAGTGAATACGATGCACGTACAAATTGGTCACGCGAATGTAAAAATAGAGGGTGTTGCAATTTTCAAGATTATTAAATAATTCATCAAGCTTCCTATGACGTTAATTAGGATTGATCTCCTACATAAGGAGTAGTCTAGTTAGCTGTAAATATGGGAACACCAAATTCTTGGTAAGGCAGGTGGTGTTCGCACTGCGCGTAACTGACCCATCAGACGATCAGACACGGCGTATCTTAAATTTTGCGAATTTGTTATTAATTAACGTGACATACAACGTGCCTACATTTTAAAACTAATCATTTAAAATGTATTATGTGAATGATTTACTACTTACAAAACTTTATACAATATAAGTACATCTGAAATTATTACACAATAAGTACAAAATAACAATATCGTCTGCGATTTCCAGATAGCTGAAAAATTGAGCGGTAGAGCTCATTGTTTATATAATCAATTGTTATGATCTGTTGCTACCGCATTATTTGTTTGCAAACGTAATACTGCAGTTAGAACTAAACCTCAAATATTTGCTAACTAAGCAAACATGCGACCGGCAAGGCTTCAAACATTGCAGCAAGCTGTCACCGGCGCGGTAGTGGGACCGAAGCGCGCGGCAATCTGCGCAGGCGCTGGTCCGCGCGCGTAGTCATAGCGCCGTCGTCGGCGCCCGCGCACGTTGAGATACCGCCCGCTATATAAACCCACCGCGCGAACCACGCCGCACACACTTAGCCCGGTCAAGCTGCAAGTCATTTACTTACCCCAGTTAAGCAGCAAGTCCTTGACTTGCCCGGTTAAGCTGTAAGTCGTTTGCTTACCAAGTTAAACTGCAAGTCGTTTTGGACGGTTGCAAATAGGACTTTAAAAAAACGCTGCTCGGTAACCTGTGAACCATCACAATGAGCGAAACCGAAGTCACCCCAATCCTCCACCATGACGAGACAGACGGCGTCCTCATCGCCAAGGGAGTCTCCATGGCGACTCTATTCTGCGCTTCCATGATTTGCGGTCTAGTCCCAACCCTGGTCGCGAAGAAGTTCAAATGGATCAGTGCGGACGAAGCCGGGAACCTTAAATCCAGGAGTCGGGTGGTGATGACCCTTCTCTCCTTCGGGGGCGGAGTCCTGCTGGCCACAACCTTCATGCATCTGATGCCGGAAATCGACGAAAACGTAGAGCATCTCCAATGTGAGTACTTTTACTTTTCGTTAGAGCTTTCGTTATATTACGTGGTGTTGGTAAAAGTTGGTCCATAATTAGTATCAAATCTAGGTTTATTTAAGCAATAATCAGGTTTAGTTATGAAACTGTAGACAGACGTACTAAACACTTTTTATCGGACGTAAGTACGCGCTTGAGACGTTTTTTGCGCCGTTAGTTGTAACAACGATCGTTAGTCGTTATGTTGCGTCGCAGTCATTTAAATATCTCAATAAATACAGACAGAGTCATTTTAAAATTGAACCAGAAACAAAGTGAAATAAGTAGGTAAACTGAGTCAACGTGTTGCTATTGTGCTTTATAACTTTTTATAAATTTAACTGAAGGTGAGTGTGGTTGGAAATAACTTTGAAATGTAGCGAGCTCAACTTAGATTCGGTAGCGCTTTCCAAAATGTTCCAGACAGTAAAATTAATTTGTGTCGTTTCGGTTCTGAAAAACGTTCAAACATGATCGATGAATATTATTTTACATTCAATAATTTTAAGGAACCACAAAAAACAAGAGATATACCTTATTTTGAGCTAAGGACAGAATCTCAATTATGTATTAAAATTAAACGTGCAACGAAAATCGCTGTATATTCCCTTATATGTACAACTTAAATACGAGACATGATCATGACATTAGAACTGCATGATATTGAACGTATTGAATCAAAAGGTCAATATAACACCTGTCAATTAACCTCGAACACAAACCGGCAAAGATATAAGATAGAATGTACCGACCATAGTACGTACAACGTTCATAGATAACTCATTATAGATTACAGCAGTGTAATAGTGTAATTAGTCAAGTAAACAAAGGCATACAAAGTATTTGTAAGTATAGTGAATTAGCGTCTGTAGAACGCAACTGAATGTTATGTGATAGTCTTGTAGCCATACCAGTTCACCTTCAGATATTATACTGTCCATTTACTTGGACGTAACTGGAGTAATATTCGAATGTAGCATTTATCTTAAAATTGTATTAATGTTTTATGTAGTGATTGGTGGCTGGGTTGTCTTGTCAGCCCATAGTTTAAATTTTAATAAAGCAACAGATTCTGGTCTGCAATATCACAAAGAAAAAAAATAGAGCTTTGGTATGGGAATCGAGATGAGAGCTTACGACCTCCGGATCGGGAGCCCATGTCTCAGACCACTGGACCACAAAGGCGGTCTTAAGCCTTTTTGCTCACACGTGTAAGCTAAACTGCTATTTATTTTTAATAGCATACTATTAGTTAAAAATGTTAAAAATTTGCATAATTAGATGTAGAGTAATTAGGAAACTAACGATCAGTCAATCAGTAATTTATTAGTTTCAAAAACCTCTTCTTCCTTCAACCAAAGCCTTTGTTATGTTAAATAAAGAAATGAGATAGGTGAAAATAAAAGATGTGGTATATTTGAAATAATATTATTACAAAGTTTACTACTTTGAATGGAGTAATGCTTTTGCACAATTTGTACACTAGGGCTCGCATCTATAAAGCGATCTCAAGATTGAGAGCAATATTAAGTATGGATTTGACAGGTCGTTTTGTACTGAAATGACATTTCTGATACTAACTCAAACTCACTGTCACTCTCGAGAGCTGTCTACAAATACGGGCCTAAGTATAGTATAGTAAATTTACTGCAAAGAAAACTCAAAAGTAACCTATATTCCACCTCATCATACATACATTATAATCACGCCTCTATCTAATAATAATAATAATAATAATAATAATAGTTTATTTTTCAGATATCAAAGATCCAATATTGTTAGTTTTAACTTATAACTACGTTACTAGATTTAACAGGAATTACAATTATTGGTCACAATCACAACACACGAATATACAATTGAAAATCAAATAATTCAAATACATGTCATACGTTATTTAGAATAAAATCTAATGGGGTAGGCAGAGCGTAAACGACCTAAACATGCCCGGGAGGAGATGCAGCTGGAACATTCTATGTTTTTCTGTCACTCCCAGTCCAGCATGGAAGACCATCATCATCATCATCAATAAGCTTTGTTTTTTCATTAAAGTGAATAATAGACTTTTGATTCAAATTTATTGTATCTGGTATAATATTTGTATTACACTACTAGTGTAAAATTTCTCGTATTAATACGGGTACAAATGGTACAAACAAAGAATCAGATATCTCATCTTAATGTCCAATGTCTTTTAGGCCCGTATTTATAATCAGCTCTCAAGAGTGACAGCGAGTCTGAGATCGCATCAGAAATGTATACTTAATATTGCTCTCAATCTTGAGATCGCTTTATAAATACGAGCCTTAGATACGAGTGAGTTAACATTTTGACAAGTGGAAGCACAAGTTTTAAAACAAATTGCTGGTATAATTTACCGATTTTATGATCTTTACCGACCACATAATTTCCATAAACTAACAGGTTTGGGTAGTTAACCTCTCCCAGATGTTTAATTCAATTAATTTGACACGTGACAAATATTGGTTTTTCTTTTTTTAGTTTTTGTAACTAAGTCAAAATTATTAAAAACCGAATACAAAAATTTATAGTAAATGGCATCCACAATATTTTTTCGGGCATCTCGGCAAGGACATGTTCAAAAATGTAAAATATTAAGGATGTTAATATTTCTTGAAGGATAGATAATAAAATAATAATGGCATATTATAACATAAATAGTTTTCATGTTTATAAAAAGCAATCTTTTGACAAATCTAAATGAAATATATCACGAATCAAAGCAAATGACAAAATAAAATCAATTAATCACTTACACAACGTCCGGTCCAACTATTGAACTACCGTAATCGTGCCAAAGAAAATCACCGCGGCTGCGGCGGCATGGCGACCTTATAACCAAAAACCAAATTTCAAGGTTCACAGCGAACATAATTCATTCAACGAGCTGATGGAGACCAGAGTAAACCTACTTATTCAATAATTGCGCAATGGCCACCGGTGAATGTCTTCGACAAAAGAAAATAAACCTTTTTAAGGTGATCTCATGACATAATTTGAAGTAACTCAAGAAACTGTGTTACTTGGTTCTACATGCAATTCATAAGTGCATGTCAAAACCTTCAGGTAAATGACTGGTCTCAAGGTTGAATGAGATTTCGTTTACCGAACTAAAAATACAGGTAATATAATAGTCACGCTAGGTAGGTGCTTGAAAAGATTTGTTTTTGTATTTTATTATTTTGTAACGATTAAACTCAAAAACTACTCGACCAATTTAAAATAAACATCTTTTACTTTTACCTATAGAAAGAAAGATGTATTATTCAAAAATAAAAAAGGACCTCACCGCATTTCCACAGGTAAACTGATTGAGCCATATGTTCGAAAGCTTGATACGAGTAATCATAATTATTGCAAACAATAAACATGATACGCTATGAATCTGTAAATTCTGAAGAGACATTAAATCTGATGAAGTTATAATGAATACTGCAAGATGATAGGATATTTTATGATGTTACTGATGGAGGTATTATTTAACCTAACCATTCCCATAATATTTGTAAGCTATGGTCTCATCTTACTCTATCAGCAAATGCATCATGCATCTCAGGTCAAAGAACATTAATCACGCCTTTATAAATGAGCAAAAGCGTCAGTGATACCTATTCCTCTAAGCGATAAGACAAAGTTATATGATCCAACATTAATGAAAATATAGCTCTGTACTAAGGGAGAAAGTTATGTAGCTCACATTATCCCACTGATGGGGTAAAGAAATAAGGAATAAGGCCTCCCTCTTTGGAAGAACCCTTTTCTTCCTCGAGCCTCCAGGGCTGACTCTAACTTGTCACGTCACCAGTGACGGTGTCTTCCGCCAGCCAGAAAGTTATTTTCGGAAAAATCCGGTGCCCCTATAACCAAATGACTGATATAACCGATAAACAAATCACCGAATTTCAAGGTTCAGTTATTATTTCGTCCGGCGAGAGGACGCGATCGAGGCATTATCTAAGACTTGCGCAAGCGCAGCTGTGCCAGTGATTGGCCGAATGTGTGCCACAGTGTTGCCGTCTTTATAAATTTGTTGCTGTGTCCAGTTATATCAAGCTTTTGGGGTGTGTCCATTAAACTTACATATTTGATCCGTCAAATAAAAGGTATCTAATTTCTGGCATCCAAGATTCACTTTTGATGGCTGAGCCATCGTAGTAAGTAATTTTTTGGCATTTTGCCCGACAGTTCTAAGTTTTTTTTTAAGTCGGTCACGGTGCCGCACACGTAAAACTTGTGCTATTTGCCTCTGCATAAAAATAGAAGCTAAAACTTGTAAGTTTTTCTCATTACCAAGATATATACCACATAGTACTATATTAATTCTGTGCCGCAACTAAAATCAAAGCACATCTTGAACACATCTTGTTTGTTTTTGATGAGTACAGAAGCGTACCTAATACAACGTCGCGTCACCTTGGCTGCGGTAATAAAGTGACAATTTATTTTAACTTTTTCTCAAGTCTGTCGAGGATTTGGCGGCAACACTAACTGGTCAAATGTGTGTCAGTGACCGCATGTTTCGCCGGCCGGCCACGACTCAAGCGTCGCAAGCGCAACCAGCTGACATCTGATGCATCTATCTCGTCTAATGGCGACTTTGCCGGTTGAATGTCTAATGGACATTTGAGGTTGGCAAATAGCTGGCTTTTAAGTAATTCATATGGTAAATGTAAATTACTATAAAATAAATACTTTAGCGTCTGAGAGCGTGCTACGTGCGCGCGTAGCGTAGCGCTACACGCATAAGGCTTCTCCGTTTAGTTCTGCCATACCATAGCAATTTATTATGAACTTAAATTGATAAACACACAATTTATTGACTAAAGCTTTTTAGTAATGTATGATGGTAAGCAATAATCTTGTACAACGTAGGTACATCATGCTAGCGTGGTACCCGTTTAAGGCTTTTTCGTTTTGTGATAGTCCATGAACTTACTAGTGACAACCTGTAATATCAAACATTACCCAGCAGATTTTTCCTCATACACAGGCGTCGTATCCTGTCCAACTATTTCATAATTATAAATTCAAGCAGGAGAGCGGTCTGCGCACACGCATCCGTCTGGGGCCCGTTTCATAAAAATTTACAATTACAATAGTGTCAATTCTTTTATCGCAACTGGCCAATAAAATAAGCAGTTTCCACCTTATTTGTATAATTTAGTAACCACCGCTAGCGCCTTAGAACGCTTTTAACAAAATATGGTTTAATGTTTTTTCTTAATAGGTATACTGAATTTACAACTGTAATTTTTTTATCAGCAAAGATTCTCTGCCCATTTTTCAGTTGTGATGTAAGTGGCAGGAAAAAAATATGTTTAGAAATGAGATAGCTAGAATACATTGAACTACTATGTGCTAGAATACTAGAATCTACACCATTATCCAACCATACTTACATAGCTATCTAAGAGCATCTCCCAGACATCTTATGTCTACGTTTCCCGGATGCATTTGTTTACGGGGTTAACGACTATGAGCAACGTGCTCGTCTTGTTTATTAACTTGCGAAAGAAGTCTCAACTTGTCCTTACGTCACCAACAAACAAACAAACAACTTACAAGAAGCCCCATAAACCTGGTTCAAGTCATCCATTTACCTCGTTTCATGTTTACCTGGATACCTGTGTAAACAATATTTAAATATGAAGATATTTTATTTTTATTAGAAATGGGTTTTCTCTTGACTCCAGTCTAGGTCGGAAGCCACACAGACGGAGTCGACGATGGAGTGAGCTCACCCAGAAGATACCTGTTCACTCTAACTTTGAAGTGTTGGGGGTTGTATGCATTCGGAAACACAGACGCAGGTAGAGAGTTCCACTCTTTTGCCATGGATGGCTCTTTTGAATGGTTTATCACCATGATACATTGAAACGGATTGACGCTACATGGAATAAAGGAGATTGATATAAGATTGTTGATTGCCTATCTTTATCTACCGCCTTTACTTCGACCACTTTCGGCGTCTCGAAGCACTGTCGTTTACAACACAAAATACAAAAAGATGCTCGCAAATCGAATCTATGAACTCTATCTATCTATATACCCGAGAACTCGGGACTCTAACCAATTGACCACAGAATGCAGTCACGTATACTGGAATAGATATCAAGCTGATAATATCAAACGTATGACAAGCGAGGTTGGTTGTACATTCTTTCCAACAGACATTCCTCACCTACATTCCAAATACGGCTCTGGAAGTAACAATGTTAATGTCAAGGACCTGAGAACATTTTTAATAAAATATATTATGTTTTTTCGAAATACACGAATAGATTAGAGTGGACTTTCTTTTGGCGATATTTTTTATTTAATTATTAAGAAAATGTCAGTCTCTCTACGGATATGGCTGTTTTAGTTGACATGAGGCATAATATTTTTTTTATACGTTAATCACATGCATTTATGTTTAGTTTAATGTCAAACATGACATATAAATCATAAATGTTGGATAAAATACATAATCAATGCCATTCATGAGTTACATTACAAAGCTGGAAAGTTTCGAATTCACATCATATTCTATTCTATAACCAGTCTCATTAAAGATGCTGCATACATACCCAAAGAGAAATGCGTATGGGACGTCAGAATGGTAGAGTTCTTGGTAATAGAATAGGGAAAATCCGCGATGATATGCTTCGTGAATAAAATGAGGAAATTGGACCGTACGGCCTATAGTGTACAAAATTAAATATGTAAGGCTCGTATTTATAAAGCGATCTCAAGATTGAGAGCAATATTAAGTTTGGATTTGACAGGTCGTGATGTACTAAAATGACATATCTGATACAATCTCAAATTCGCTGTCACTCTTGAGAGCTGATTATAAATACGACCCAACACTGAATAATATTAAATATAGTAAAATATATTTTAAATATAAAATGAAGACTACAAAAATTAAGTTTGAGAGTACTTAATTTTTTTTCACCTTTTTTTCTTCTTTTAAGAAAAACCTTAGTCTATCCTAGATCATAGAACTATTTTTGGCGGTCAATGAATAGAAAATAAAGCAATATCTCTGTAACTTTAATCTTTTTTTTTGCGGTTTTATTTGTTTTAGTACCTAAGCTCCCGCATAAATACCATTTGCAGTTTGCACCAGAAGGAAGGATTAGAAAATCAAAATACTGAAAATTTCAGCCATATTTCCATTTTCTCTATCATTCGAGTACTGCTATAAATTGATTTCTTGATTGATCCGCAACTACATTACATTGATGACCTTCTATAATACCATGCATTAAATTAGACAACAAAGAGTTGTCAATATGGCAATCCCATACATATCAATCGGGCCACGTACTATTTATTCATATTCATTGGAAGAATATTTTATTCTATTCTGCCAATTGTCCTGCCTTTTACTTTAGTTTCTATCGCTATTTTATATTCTAAAGCTGCTGGCGATTGTCCATTGTTTTAAGAGTCTAAAATCCACATAGAAAACCTCATTTTACTTGGTTAGTCACGACGCGTTTTACATTACATACATGGATTCGCTAAATTAACCAGTATAAATTAAATGTCAATCATTAAGTAATAAACGTTTTTGTCAAACTTTTTGTTGAGTATTGACTTTTTTTTTCAGTTATCAGTAAAAATCTTTCTAATCGTAATCGGGATTTATAACTGACAAGGCTAAAAGACAAACAACAACATAGGTAATGAATGAACTTGAATTTAATCAAAGGCCGGAAGGAGATTATAGTTACATATTATTAGTTACTTAAATATATTTTGTGACAATATTAAATGTTCATTGTTTTGTTTATGGCTTATTGTTAATTTTGTGGTTTCAAAATCAAATTCGAAGTGTTGGATATGTCAGCGTAAAATTGTAACAACTGTTAGTTTACAAACTTACACGTCAGTTAATAAAATTTCGCTAGGTTAGGTTAGGTTAGCGTTTTAACTAACCTATAGTTTATAAATTTTCTAAGATAGATTATGATCTAACGGTTTATGCAATATTACGGTGACAGATACATAACTTTTTTATCTTTTAACACAATAAATTTCCTACGTACCTATAAATAATTATACTTAATTATGACATATCTAAACCTATTAAGTAGAATTATAATGAGGGCACGTGTTTTTTGTTCACATTTGAATATTACGTCAATAGCATTTAATTATTACACAAAATTCTAAGAAAAAGAACATAAATACACTTAATTTTCCTTGTTCATCTCAATCATTAAATTCTTTGATGTCTTTTGCAATTATCTACGAAATATTTTATCATCTATCTCATCAAACAAATACTTAGGTAACTGGTAGTTAAATTGATTGAATAACTGGTTTTTATTATAAACTAATTTAGTTCAATATTAGTGACGTATACTGACTTTTTATGTCCGTTGCTGTTGTATAGTATAGTAAATATTATTTGAGTGTATGTATGTACCTCTATAATTTAATTACCTACTTTAAATGCATTTCATCATTATAAGTATTAGTATCTATTGTATTCTACTTAAATTGCTTAAATCATTCAGCGCTAATGTAAACTAGCTCTGCTCTGCAAAAAGAGATTTTATTGGAAAAGTTAGAAAAAGTTGTTCAATTCAATAGTAGAACTGCTTATTTCTTTTTTTTTTTACAATTTATTCAGTTTTAATTACATATTATTTACAGTCACATCATAAGTATTCGAAGAGTCCATATGGTACAGAACAGGTAACTCCGTGACCTTTTGGGCGCTTTTCCACTAGACGGCACGGCACCGGCAACGGCGACGGCACGGTACCGGCGACGGTATCGTGGATGACATAATGTATGAAAATCAATGAAATTATATGACACGCTTTTCCACTTGCCGGCACGTCACCGGCACGGCATTGTCATCCATTCCCATAGGTATTGTCACGTGATCGTCGCCGTGCCGTCTAGTGGAAAAGCGCCCTTTCACGCATGATGCACCAGCGAGCATGACGCACCGGTGGTGTAGTGGTAACAGCACTCGGAAGCGTAACCGGGGGCGTGGGAATTACCGCAATTGTAACTCGGTTTTTTGTGGCTTTGTTATTACTAACAATAAAAAACGGGCTGATATGATATCGCAATTATTTGATGTGCAAATACTGGGTTTAATCGCAAATCCGCCGCTATTTCACTTGTTAGTCGAAAACTATTCATAAATCACGCTCAAATACCTACGGCATGCCTACGGCTTACTTAGTAAAAGCCGTTTTCACAATTATCTTGGAAAAATCACGAGTGCCGAAAACGCCTTTTTGACGCTATATATACGCAAGAGATACAGGCGTGACAACTTTTACGTATAAGGTAAATGTATCTGGGAAATATTTAAACTATTAAAAGCAAATTAAAAGTAAGTTCAGAATATACTACCAACCAAACATGCCTTATAATAAAAATTGCCCTCTCAACTCCTCAATGTTTGTTATCTTTTTCCCGTATTTCACGGGGTCGGCTACCTAATCTAGAGGATCGAACGTGGTTACTGGTTTTTACACAGTTCTGACCTCCGCAACTCAGAAAGGAAACCAGACCCAATCGTAGATTAGGTCGACACAACCTTTGAATTTCTTCATAGGTGCGTACAAGATCGAAATAACAAAAGCACGTTACAGAATAGTTTTATCACAGTCAATGTACTCGGAGATTGAAAGTGTCACGTAACGGCAATAATAAGAAAGTGTCCCCAAGTGTAGCCCAGTCGAGCCATAGCCATAGAACCATAAATGAAAACATTTCATAGAAAGGCGCCGATTTGGTTAGCACACGACTTGACTAAAATAAGTTAAACCTGTAATTTTCTGGCATGGGAGAACAGAAAAGTACGGAATGATAATCAACACGTTTTAGAAGCTGTCTAATGTTGCTCGTTTAAAATTATCAAAGGTAGAGATGACTATTAATCATACGCTTACGCATCACTACGCTAAACGATTCCTACGATTATTGAAAAGTTTTTGTGCTCTTCAATGATGGAAAATGTCAGGAATTAACTTAATTTATTAAAGTCGTGGGCTAACCAAATCGACACCAATTGCTTGCTTGTTATGTAGGTGCCTGGAGGTACGCTATTTGCGCTACCTGTATCGCTGTGTTCACATTTTTATATCTTCCGCCTTATATCCTGTGTATTACGTAGAAATTATACTAGGTAAAGTAGTAATTATATTATAGATAGACAGACCACAAGTTGGCCTTTTAAAGATAAAAATATAAAAAATATGAGTCAAACATTGGCGTCGATTCTGTTCTGATCTGACTGACACTAAGGGCCGTATTTATAATCAGCTCTCAAAAGTGACAGCGAATTCGAGTTCGTATCAGAAATGTCATTTCAGTAAAAAACGAACTGTCAAATCTATACTTAATATTGCTCTCAATCTTGAGATCGCTTTATAAATACGAGCCTTAAGAATAAGAATCCAATCAATGCACTGCCTCCTAACTTAAGGGATGAAGGCATGTATGTATGTAAAGTACGATGGATAACCTTGTAGAGTTCAGGAAAACTTGAGATGCAATCGGGTTGGAATTGTGGACTATGAAACACATTGGAGAAGGCTTTCATCCAAGAGGCTAGAAGTCTCACTCCCGTGGGATTTGCAAATGAAATATATTTATTGCATTGAATTATAAAAGTCCGCTCCATCCAGCTAATTTAAATCAGTATGCAAATCTTTATAAAAACTTATTTACTAAATCAAAATTCAACCCGTGACTTTCGCCATACCGTGCCGACGCTCACTACTGAGCCATTGAAAATGAAAAAGATAAGACTAAAGATCATATAGACTAGAATCACTTTACCTTTCAGATATCAGACCAGTTTGCTAAAATCAGTACTGTCTGCACAATAAGAAAATCCTTTCCTTGACCTTGTCATACAAACAGACTGGTTTTATCAGCTCTCGATTCTAATCGGCATTGCTGACCACTGCGACATTCGTGACCTTGCCAATGTTTTTACAGACCGCCCAAAAGAAAGCCAGGTCAATGACCTCGTCTCGATTGGCAAGGAGTTTCTACTCTGAAGGATTTTGGATTATTCACGGTCAATATCTTGCGTTACCACGCGATACGATACCTCGCTCGTATTCTTTCTTTACGGTGATTCCTACCGGCAAATGGTTGTTTTTAAAAGGATATTTCTCCTAAACGAATCAATAGAAAATTCTAAAAAAATATACATGTAAGAAATTAGTTCATGGTCTACAATTGCAACGTTTGAAAATATTCTAGTTCATAAATAAGTATGCTAAAAAAACTCTGAAAGTAAAGATGTTTTTATCAGTAAATTTGATATTCCTTCGAAACTATTAGCAGCGCTTTCACGGTTCCTTCGGGAAATTATCCGTATTATGATTATCTAAAATTGGTACAAAGACTAATTTAATCCGCTGCTTAGTTTTTATGGATATAGCCTTTTTTGTGCGTTTTGCGCACATTTTTAATGCGGCCACGGACGTAACCGCCACGCCGCCGCCGTAGCGCGCGCTGATTTGAACGATATTCTAAGGCATTACGGGCGATGGTTGCATATCTTGAAATCAACCTTATTAACTGCCGTGGGGTTACGCCTTAAAAAACATATTCATTGGTCACTGAAATGTTTTCCTCCATCAATGGGTTCACGATTTCCATGTTCGAAAAATAATTGTATTCTTTTTTTTTATTAGTAAAACTCTTTTCTTGATGCTTTACCAATATTAGAGTTAAGAAGAATAAATTTTAATAGTTGTATTTAATAAATGACTTGTGTGTGTCCAAGGTAGGTATAGTAAAAAACTCGAACAATTAAATGGTCATTAACTGTCATGATAAATTGTGACGGAAAATTTATAACATGGAAAATTTACTTTTCATTGTTGAAAACTGTGTAGGAATATGGTATTTCCAGTTATGTAATATTGCACATTGTCATTGTGTTTAGTCCTTATTTATTTTATTAACGTAAGTACACGTCTATCCTAGAGAATACAGTAAGTTCTTTTCCTTCCTATAAGATGCATCCTTCCTCTTCCATCTGAGACTTGAGTTTCGAACGTCATAATTATTTGAGTTACATTTCTGTCCAAGAAATATGAATAGCTGAATACTATATAGTTATACTATTGTTATTTTTAAAATCTGTATGAAATCTTTTCTATTAACCTACTTTTTAGAAGTAATAAAATCATAAATCTCATACCAGAACTTATTTTAATTGATTGCTTTTGTTTTTTTAATAAAAACTTACATTTTGGTGAAGGTTTACGCGTGATAAACAATTCTAGTAATAACAATCAACTAATTAAACGGGTTTTTAATAGTACAAACAATTAATTGTATACGTAAAAAAACCATATAATAAAAATAATTATTATCCTGTTTGTGAAAGATCAGTTTTTGAAAGTCACCAAGGACAAACCTTTTGCTGTGTGGTCTCTTTCTTATAGTTATTATGTCTATTTAAAGCACCTTATCTATAATTTTTATAAGGTAGGTACTCAACTCAACTTTTATTTCTCAATTTAGATGACTAATTCATCAACTTCAACTTCTCGAGCATGCTGTAAAAACCAGCTAAGGGATTCGAGGGTTTCAGTATATTGTTATTTAGGTGACGGGCTGACAACCTGTCACTACATACAGATCTGTCTTAAGCAACCCTCAAAACTTGTCAGACGTGGCGGAACGATCTTTGTTTGGATCGTTGACGCTCTGCCTACCCCATTAGGGATACAGGCGTGATATTATGTATGTATGTATGAATAATTCATCACTCTCAGTACTAAGTATTACTGACTACCAAAACTTAAACATGGACATACCTATGAATTTTTATTTTATTTCACACAAGTAGTTCCCTTACAAGGTAAACGTTACAATAGGCTCGGTTCATAAACTCATAGTTATTGCAAAATAATTTACTTGCAACAGCGCTAACCACATTACTACCTACTTTTTCCAACCACAAATATGGTTAGCAGCATACAGCCTTCCATTCTCCAATACATCATGTATGATGTGTGAAGGTGTTCTGGTATTCCTAAAAAGAAAATTGACTTAAAAACAAAATTAATTTCTTATCTTCGGATCTATCTCGACTTTTTCGATAAAATCACCCTTTATATTTGTGTTTGTGCATTGAACAAAAAAAACAATAGCATTTCAAAATGTCAATTATTACGAGAACTATACCTATTTTTGAGACGACGCACATATCATAAAAAATATCATCTAGAATCCATGAAAAATAAAAGAAAGCGGTAACACTCTGTATAATATGTCCCACCCATGACACAAAATGCTTGTTATTTATTTCTAGAGTCCTCTCTTACCAATAACCCCATTACGATGTTAATTTATTCTCAGAACGAGTCGCGGAATTTCCTCAACGTTCTAACGAATAACGACGTAACGGATAACGACTAACGCCAACGCGGAATCGCTAACGACGACCTTGTTTGTTGGTTATAACGCAAAAACATACTAATAAACCTACTTGCCGTTAAACGACGCATATATTAACGACTCGTGTATATGTAAATGGTATATAAATTATGCTTATAAGGATATAAAGAATTGATATTCAAGTTGTGTGCCTTGATAGCTTATCTAATGTATTCAATTTAAATTGGCAGAGCAGAACGAACGAATATTTCGTTATTAACGAGGTAGTTTTAATATATAATAGAGTCTAAGCACGTTTTTTTTTGTATAATGAAATATAATTCAACCTCCGCCCGACATTTATATTGAATTTTATCAGTCGTGCCGTGCGTGATTCTATAATACGCCATATTAATGTGCAAAACGCCATAATCCCAAAAAAAGACAGTAAAAAATAATAATATGGTTCTTGCATGACGTTTTTTTTTTTATTTTCAGTAAGAATTGTTGTTACTATAAAAAATAAATGTGGAAATATTCACAAAATACTCATTAGTTATAATGCTTTATAGCCGTTGGTTAGAAAGAGAGGCCCGAGTGTAAATGTGATGTCATGATTACACGAGCGCCATACTACATCCATAAAAAATTTCAAAGAGAGATAGATAGTCAAGTTTTATAGCAGTATATCTCGGTGATATCTTGATCTACATATTTTATTTCTGTTTTCACTGATGTTATTAAATTTTTTGATATTTTTTGAAAATATATTCAGATACTGAAAATATTTTATATGCAACTTCTCTATTGCACATAAATTACGTCCTATATTCCATGTTCCATATTTGAAGTGACTGGTGTTTTTATTTACCTAACTAGGTAGCTCGTGTTACATAAATCAAAAAACATATTAATTGCTATATGATTCTTATAATTATAATATAACAATTAATTACAATAAATTTATGACTTGACAGTTAATTACATTTATGTTAATTCTATCCGCATGAAGATGTGCAATACCTACGTGTCATTTACCATGTAAATTATGTTCACAACTATTAGGTATAATATAATGCATTATGTGGTCAAAGCAATTATAGTAGGTTAGCAAGTAGAAGTTATTAGGCCATTCACACACTGAAATTACGCACGCCCAAGCCTGGCGGGTCTACTTCCAGAGTGAAAACTGCGTTTACGTATATTAGGTCGAAATAAACCTGAGTTAATAACTTCCATTTACTATAAATGTGTACTTTATAAGTACATAGCTTCGAACAAAGGCACGTACAGCTATTCGTCACCGATTGTTTGTTGTTTTTATTATGTGCAAAATGCGCATCTAGCTATAAAAATCGAATACTTAACATAGACTTTACATAGTTATTTAGTTAGAACATAACATGGTAAAACATATATTAAGAACCTGTAAATTTTCTCTAACTATTCTGTTTAGATTTTTATGTTTTAATTACGTATTTACTTTGTTTATTTCATTACTATATTTAATTAGGTACAGTACATTAATTTAAAATTTAGTTATGTATTAGTTTTTTTTTTATTTGATTTGACTTTATATACCATTGACATAGACTTACACAATTTTATACAGGTTGTAAAAAATAGTACTGCGTTTCTTCAAACATGTTCTACTATGACACCAAACATCTTTCCTAATTCCCAAAGCACTAAAATTTAATCTTGAAAAATAAATTGTCTTTTCTATACAAATATGCTCTCCTCATATGTAATTTTGTATGGACAAGGCAAAATTTTATTTCGAGCTAAAAATTTCGTTCTTTGCGAAAGTTGTTTGGTATCATTACTAGAACATGTGGTTTAAAGAAACGCAGTACTTTTTCTTACACCCTGTATACATATACAGATAAGCTTATGGATATAGATAGACTCTTAGTAAAAATGATTCATTCGTTATTAGAATGTGTGTCGCGTACGGAACGCAGCGCACGCGCACGTCCGCAGTTATCGGGACATTAACGGAACTGCACTTTCGTAAACAACCATAAAACAAAATCGACCTATTAAATCAAGGGGAAAGTTTCCCGTTAAGTCACTTTATTTCACTCTAGCTTTCCGCCCGCGGTTACACCCGCGTCAAATACGTTTTCCCGAGGCATGCATTAAATACAAGTCAAAACATAGTTAAATTTCACCTGTCTGGATTTCATAAGAAACGCAATAATCACAAAATTTGTTTTGTTACGTAATTTTTCATACCTCTTTAATGAAGGCACTCAAAATCCGAATCAGATTGATTTTGTATCCGGTCTACTTCTTGTTCGTTAATGATTTCAAATTGAACTTCATCGCGATCATTTTAGCGAGTGTAATCGATTTCATTTAACTAGTTTACGCGATTGTTTATGACGTTGTATGTTTTGTAAATCTGTTGCAGTAAATCAATTGTGCAAACATACGAAATTTCATGAAAATCCATTAACAATTTCCTGAAAAATAATCTCATCCGTTTCGAGCAGGCCTGCCCAGATGTCTCCTTTGCCGACTGTACGTTTTCCGAATAGGAAGGGTACGTAAATTCTAACTTTGTATCTTTTTGTAAACGTTTCACCTGTCTTTCGACTTCAGCGCCAAAAAGCTGATCTCTTTCGCTGAGTGACTAAAGCGCGTCTGGTCAGGATGAATGAGAATCAGAGTTAACTTGCCTCATCGTCGATTCTGTCACAGTCATCTTTTTCCAAGACTAGAATGATTAGCAAACTTATAGCAAATAATATAAAATCTTTTTTTAGCTATTCTAACGCCCATTACATTAGTTATCAATAGATATACCTGCCTCTTAGGCTCGTATTTATAAAGCGATCTCAAGATTGAGAGCAATATTGAGTGCGGATTTGACGGGCCTTAATTAATCATTAGGTACACACTATGTTGTAATTGATCACATTGTCTTCTCACAACAAACCGCCCACAGCACGCATCATTAGCTCCAAACAAAAGTAAAAGCGTGAAGCGATCACTCGACCTTCCTTTGTGATCTTTCTACAATATGTGAGAAAGAAAGTCACAGCTTCGTTGGGAATGGGAACCAAGGATTTCAGGTACAGGTCTCTACCGCAAGGCTTTCAAATGAACCTGGCGATATTCTTTACTGATGTTTGAATTTAAAAAATGAGAACCGCGGGACTCTACCATAGAAAGTGTATAAACATACTTTCACGCCTGTATTCCTTATGATGGGGTAGACAGAGGGTCAATGATCCAAAAAAAGGTCGTTCCGCCAAGTCAGGGTTGTTTAAAATAGATCTGTATATTGCTGTAGTGCCAGGTTGTAAGCCCATCGCCTAAATTACAAGATACTAAAACCTTCGAATCCCTTAGCTTGTTTTTACAGCATGCCAGGGAGGAGATGCAGCTGGCACATTCTAAGTTTTTCTATCGCTCCCAGTCCAGCATGGAAGCAAAGAAAGTGTAAGGTCTGAAAAACCGCGACCCAGCACAGTCGGCAATGAAGGTTCTCCTGCATGTTAGATTGCACGTGTCACAACACCGCCAAGCCTGGAGGACTTTTACAGCATTGTGGAGTCCAAATCGTGTGCAGTAACCACAGTGCCAAGGCTCTCGTGATGGCGCAGGCTTAATTACACTATTAAGCCAGTTATTGTAGAGAAGTGAGACTAAAGTAAATCGTGTCTGTACATCACGAGCGGCCAATTACCACTGAGCTGTTACTGGCAAGAATTAAATACGGTATTGTTCTGTGTTTTTGTTTGTGATGTGTACTTAAACCGTACTGTTGGGGATTGTATCTTTCTGGATTTTCTATGAGGCTTTCCTTTCTTGGAATAAAAATAAAATATCTAATGAAAATTCTACATTATAAAATACCAGTACTTCCATGCTAGATTGGGAGTGACAGAAAAACATAGAATGCGCCAGCTGCATCTCCTCCTGGGCATACTGTAAAAACCAGCTTAGGGATTCGAGGGTTTCAGTGTATTGCAATATAACTACATAATCATTTGAAATAACCCTTAAAACTTGTCAGACGTTTTGCTCTGCCTACCCCATTAGGGATAAAAGCGTGATTTTATGTATGTATGTATAAATACCAGTAATATCTATCTGATCTACCAACCTCTGCTCGATGGAGTAATCGTAAATCCGTTCCTCGTACTATATAGATAGGTATTACTAATTATCAGCCACACAACAATAGCTAACCACTGGGACATACGAGTAAGTATCCGCAAATATTGCACCTCGGTTTTAAGATAAAAGACAGCTCTTCAGAGACATGGACAATGACCCAGAGGGAAAGGGAAAGGCTGGAGGCCTTCCAAATGTGGAGATGGAGAAGAATGCAGAAAATCAAATGGACAGAAAGGGTTACTAATGAAGTAGTATTGAAACAAGTAAAGGAAAATGAAGAATTTTGTCAGTAATAGAAAATAGAAGAGGTCAAAAGGATAGGGCACTTGTTAAGACACGATGAATTTATAAAGGTTATAATGGAGGGGAAGATTGAAAGAAAGAGAGGAAGAGGAAGACCAAGAAGAAACTATTGTGACCAACTGAAAGAGAAGACGGGTGTAGAAGACCTACAGGGAGCTAAAGGACGTTTCCCATAGAAGGGAAGACAGGAGATCATTTACCGACAAAAGTGAAACTCTTTAAGAAAATCATCATCTTCAGGTAACCTAGGCACTTGTACTATAAATAGGAACAATGAGAAAATGCTAGTACTTAGTTATACTTTCTAAAACAATCAGCTTGTAACCGTTGCTTTCTTTCCTCAATCTCTCCGATTGTCATACGACCACCAATAATAAAAGATCGATCGATATTTATCGGTCCTATAACGAACGTTTTATTTACTTCGCGATATTTGACGTTAGGTTAATGATAAAAGTTAGATAACAAGAGCCAGTCAATAGCCGTCACGTCAAACGTTGTCAAAGATTTATCCTATTTCCATAATCCCAATGTATTAATATAATACATAGGCTCGTATTTATAAAGCGATCTCAAGATTGAGAGCAATATTGAGTGCGGATTTGACAGGTAATTTTGTTCTAGAATGACATTTCTGATACGAACTCAAACTCGCTGTCACTCTTGAGAGCTGATTATAAATACGGGCCTTAGTGAAAATAACTAAACTAACTAAATAGTTGAATGAACAAGAACAGCGTACCTACCAGAATAAGTATTGCTCAGTCAACGAAACTGAACAACTTTCACCAGGAATTCTTACAGGAAATGAAAAAAGAATTGGCTTCTCCATACAAACTTTCTGATCGAGAGGGTCATTTAGTATGGGTTTTTTTTTTTTTTGAAAAAAGGCGTGGTGAAGTTTGTTTAGTTTCGTTGAATGAACAACCCCTATCAGTTTCACATTACATTTACACCCCGTATATTAAAATAATTTAATGATGTAGAATTAATTCACATTGCAATTTATTCTACGCAAGACCTTGACCTATCTAAGCTAGCACACGGAAGCAAAGTTAAGCAAATTCGCCGAATCTTGCTCGTGGACTAAAATAGTCACCGCGCTAAGATTCGCTAGTATGTTGTTGGATACTTGGCTTGCATATCAATGAGCTTAAAAAACATGGCCACGATTCGAACAAACAAAATTTAACTAAAATAAAACCATAAATTATACCTTGTCTGAACTGACAGACCATTGTTTGAAAATGGTTAATAATGATTAATTATTTACTAACCCGCTTTTTATAAACTGACATTGAAAGTTAGGAGGTACTACCTACGTTTCTTAATGTAACGTCAAAATTTCAACCAATGCCTAATATAAAAAAATCTGTTTATACTTAGTATTTTAATCCATGCACATAGGAATTCATTGTTTGAACGTACATTTTGTTCATGTTTTTTTAACAGTATTAAAGGCAATGTAAATATTTGAAATTATTTCTTACCACTAAGTACATTAATTTATAATATTGTTCGCACGGTTTTGGAAATGAAATTCAAAAACATTTGCTACAAACCGACTTCGTAACGAATCAAAACATAACATACAATTTAAAACATCAGTCTTATAATAAATTTGTTATAACAACGCATTTCACATTCTTTTCGCACTTAGTATAGGATATTTAATGATATTTATTTACATATAAAATAAAAAATAAAATCAACAGACTTTAAAGTATACGGACACACTTAGTTAAACACATTTACCTGCAAATGTTATTTAATTAATAATTAATGGGTTTCAAATTAATAAGTAGTTACAGTACCTAGTAAATTGACGTATTTAATTCTTGTATGATATGTACCCTCAATTTTCCTTCAAATCTTTGACGATTAATTTGCGATGGGTTATATTTGAATGGGTCTTGTTTATTCCTAATGGTATTCGAAATAGAGTTAGGTAATGATGTATACTTGGATAATACCTATGCATGATCCACCAAGCTTCTTCATATCTTTAATATAAATTATCTATCGTAATAGTAATAGTCTTCGTAAGCTACATTTAATAAATAAATCTTAAGTTGACAAGCTTACGCAATGTCGTCGAAGCTTTTTAGCATATTAAGCACGTCGAGTGATTGATGACTTGAATGATACCTACTCATCGATATACCGGAGCCAGATCTATAGCTTAGGATACGTCATATACCCAGTATGTATTCAAAGCTTTAGATTTTACATTTAAGGTACCTACATAATATTATTTCTTATTCTTTTCCGATACAACATTTAAAAAGCTGTAGGGATTACTACCTTGTAGCTAGTAATCTTTTTTGATGTCAAAGAAACACAATTGAATTCTCCATAAAACATTTCTTTATTCTTCAAAACAAAACTGGCCAGTAATAAGAATCTCATCTGACCTTTCCTTTGTGTCCTTTTTTTGCAACATAGGAGTGGTCCGTCAGACAGAGCGGACTTGTTCGAGTCAAGGTCAAAATAAAAACCCCTTCCCTATTCTCATCGCAAAAACTGTCTTCAACGAATAAGCAATTTTGGAGTGAAATGTTGAAGGTGCTTTACATTATCATCAATATTATTGTTTTTATTAAACTATTCTGTGTTTTTCTTGATAACAAAATATCATCAAGTTTTAACAATAAAAAAAATGTAACATTATTAAATAAAAATGTAGAACACATAAAACTTATTTATCTTGAAACTCGAATGTATTAGGCACTTATTTCATTACTGTAAAGCAAATTAAATTCTCTTCAACCTACTTAGAATCCTCATTCTGGACGGGACTGAAAATGAACTAAAGTTAAATTCAATTAAACTTGTTAACAACTCATAAACTAAACTTATAATTTACTAAAACTAGGTAGGTAATATATAGCTTTAACAGTTGAGCCAATTTAAACCCAACTGAATAAATAAACGTAATATAATTATTGTGTTCTCCAACAAATAATTCATTTTGGTCATTATTGTCATAGTTCACCGGATAATTGATGATCGTAGGCAATGAGCTCTGTAGTTTATTATTATGGTAATAAGTAGGTATTTGCACAATATGGGGTACATACAATGTACAATAGCATAACAAAATATTTTTCACATTTAAATTTAGGTATATAAATTGTATGTAATTTCACAGCCATTGATATAACTCAGATGGTATTGTGAAAATTGCGCCTAGGATATTGCGACGAATAAATGGTTCTAGTGCTCCATATCGCCGCCCTACTATGGCTCGTATTTATAAAGCGTTCTCAAGATTGAGAGCAATATCAAGTATGGATTTGACAGATCGTTTTGTACTGAAATGACATTTATGATACGAACTCAAACTCGCTATCACTCTTGAGAGCTGATTATAAATACGGGCCTATGAAACGAAAACCAATGAAATCGAAACGTTGACGGAAATTACCTACCAAACACACGATGGTGATGACACGGGGTGAAAAGCCTATTATATAATATTACAGTAGGTTTCCTGATCCGTTTGGCTACTTGCCGATCTTTGAAAATGATTACTTTTAGGCTCAAAGCCAAGTTAGAACTACTTTAGGTACTATTGTGTAACATGTTAACTGAATCAGGCTTATTTGTGTACAAATCGCTACCCATAAGTGGAAAATTACTTAGGCTCGTATTTATAAAGCGATCTCAAGATTAATAGCAATATTAAGTGCGGATTTGACAAGTCATTTTGTACTGGAATGACATTTCTGATACGAACTCAAACTTGCCGTCAGTCTCGAGTGCTGTTTATCAATACGGGCCTAAAGGTACCTAACGTGGGAAATGGACAAGACTCCTAGGTTCGAATATCACGTTATAACATACCTTATATTAGTGTTTAGATCATGTAGATTACCCTAGTTTTTATTTCAGCTCGATACATGCAGTATTTCCAGAGATATGACCGCGAGAAGTTAATGCATCTTTTTTCAATTTCTGAAATTACGGGTGCTCGCGGTGTCGCCGATGTGACGTCATCTTTAAACATGCCGCGGCGGCGAACTGTGAAAGCGGCGTATGCAGTACTGTGGTTTATATTGCGTTATATTTGTTTCACGCATAGAAATATTAATTTTCACGCAAATATTTTGTTATTCTGAGTTGTGAACTGCCTCTGTGGTCTAGTAGTCCTGCTCCCGAATGTCTACTAAGCTCTCAATCCGCAGGTCGTGTATCCGATTCCCACGGGGGGATCATAAAGTTGATATATGTTAATTTATTACTTTGTAGGAATTTTCTCAGTTTGGTTATGACGTTATAGGCTGCATCACCTGACGTAAAATAAAAAAATCCGCTCCTCGGAAGGCACGTTAAGGTGGCAGGCCCGATCGTTGTCTTTGATAGTGGTAGTTACACAAACCATGATAGAGGCATATTAGGTGAACTATTTAGGCGGTTTAAAAACTCTGTCATAAGGTTTTATCATAGTTGTAAACCTCTGACATCAGTGTTCATCATAGTTTTTAACCTCTGACATGTAATTTTTGAGACTAAGGCTCGTATTTATAAAGCGATCTCAAGATTGAGAGCAATATTGAGTGCGGATTCGACAGGTAATTTTATACTGGAATGACATTTCTGATACGAACTCAAACTCGCTGTCACTCTTGAGAGCTGATTATAAATACCGGCCTTAGTTATTTTTTCAAGATGGTGATCATACTAAAATATCTCGTTTAAAGTATATTTAGCAGTCCCGTCTAACAACCCCGGCACGCGGGCTGCTACATTAAGTAGCTTTAAAATATTAATAAGTCCTATGACGGCAGGCAATCTCCTTCCCGAATAACATTCAAAAAATAAAAAATATTTGCGGATCGCCGTAATTTTTTTGGATTAAAATATATAGGTACCTTTCGTAGATATAGATTAAAGACAACGATCGGGACTGCCACCTTAACGTGCTTTCGAGGAGAGGAATCTTTCATTTTATATTATACAGGGTGTAAAAAAATGTACTAATTATATTCCTTTAAACCACATGTTCTATTAATGATACCGAACAACTTTCCCAAAGCACAAAAATTTTAGCTCGAAAATTTTTTTTGCCCTTTCCATACAAAGATGCTCTCCGGGGTCTGCAGTTTTGTATGGAAAAGGCAATTTTTTCTTCGAGCGAAAATTTTTGTGAAACTTTGGGAAAGTTGTTTGGTATCATTAGTGGAACATGTGGTTTAAAGGAACCTAGTACTTTTTTTACACCCTGTATAATATCAGGTGATGATGCTGCAGCCCTACAATGTCCTAATCAACTGAGGAAAACTCACAAAATAGTACATTGACAAATATCAACTTTCGCGATTTAAACTTCTATACATACTTACTAGTACTACGTAGTGCACCGCGTTGAAAGATGACGTCACTGCGAGCGATTGAATATTGGGCCGTCTGCCACTCTCTTCGTGCGGAAGAGCTCACTTTGAGCTTTAATATCTCAGTCATTAATAAAGATATTAAAAAACTAAAAACAGAATAATTTTCCTAATTTTTTGGAGAATTTTTCCAGATAATAAAAAAAAAGAAGGAGCAAGGTCCATTGTTACAACATTACGAAACACTATCTATTAATAAGTAGGTATAAGTATCATAATATAAATATTTCATAGTTTCATCAAATTCGGTCAAATACTATTCTTATTTGATAAATCTGCATCCTATAACTCAATCTTTAATTTATAACAATCACATGGAATGTGCCAGCTACTTCTCCCGTGAAGGCGTGAATTTAAGTATGTATGTTGAATTTCATGTTTGTATTTGTATGGAAAGTGCAAGTTCAGAGTACGAAAGCCGACCGAGGTCGCCCACTTCACTCTTTTTCTTATTTCATTGGGTAAGCAACACTAGATGGGACCCACCTCTCTATCGGCAATATGGAGTAACCTCACATACATTATTTATAACATTTCGAAGCCTACATTTTAAGTTACTAAGGCTCGTATTTATAAAGCTAGTTTGAGAGCAATATTGAGTGTGGATTTGACAGGTGATTTTGTACTAGAATGACGTTTCTGATACGAACTCAAACTCGCTCACACTCTTGAGAGCTAATTATAAATACGGGCCTTAGTGTTCTGCGATGATGTTCGTAAGAAAGCGGGCAGAAATTGGATGAGAACGCTGAAGACCAGGGAGGGAGAGGCAGTAAGACTGATGATGTGATGGCAGGCTGGTGATGATTTGATTGAATCACTTCTTTACATAGGATGTTGTATTTACGTACCTAATAGGTAGGTACGTAAATACAACATCCTACATTCATTTCTACGGAGAACAAAGACACTTAAGTAAGTATGTACCTGTATACTTACATAAGGTGTAATAGAAGTGTTAGAAGTGTCAAGTGCAGATAGTTACTTACTGTTGTTAAGAATCTAATCTCTGTGGGTTTAGCCTCAAATGCGGAATCGTTATTTGTGATATCTCCATTTAGAAACATTGTAACGTACTTGAGATAAAAATTATGACACACGTTGTAACCGTAACGACAAAAAAAGAATTGCTACAATATATCTAGTTATGTTAAAGTACTTTCATGCTGGACTGGGAGTGATAGAAAAACATAGAATGTGCCAGCTGAATCTCCTCCCGGGCATGCTGTAAAAGTCAGCTAAGGTATTTGAGGGTTTCAGTATTGTAATTTAGGCGATCCTGTCACTAATATCAATATACAGATCTATCTGGAATAACCCTCAAAACTTGTCAGAGGTGGCGGAACGACCTTTGTTTAGGTCGTTTACGCTCTGCCTACCCCATTAGGGATAAAGGCGTGATTATATGTATGTATGTATGTAAAAGTATAAGGTTATTGAGAAGATAGACTAGACATTCTTACTGCAGATATGTTACTTTATAGTATGACCTTTAATTCATTTCACGTATCTTCTATGTTCCCATATTTTTGTCTTTCCATAAGTTAAGAAAGACATCTCTCGTATGCCGTAGGTGGAGTTAACTATTATTTATTTATATAATTAATTAACCTCGCAGGCCATTGTTTGTTATTTTAAGTTGAATTTTTATTGTATTGACAAAGTACCTGATTATAATGCAAACATATTTTATGTAGGTGTGGTATATCATGCTTAGGTATGTAGGTAATACATGAACGTTCTCAAGTATATAATGAAGTTACATTATTAACATTTCTCAAGAAGTCATTGTACACATTCATGAGCTGGTTTTGCGTAAAATATTGCTCCATATTGCAATGGCTCATTCAGATTTATACTCGACTCGACGCCACAACGTGACGACACACATCACATAAAAAGGAAATGTACGAAATACTCACAAAAACTTGTATCCAATCGGAGAATTCGGAGATTGAGATACCTAGTACTTACTTGTCTAGGTGGAATGAGAGTGAAAAGAACAGGGTGGAAAAACAAATTCTCGTAGTTTTTGACTCTGAAGAGCAACTAACTGTTTATAGGGTGATTATTTTGTATGCCAGATAAAAGAGCATATCGACGCCCCGCCTAATAGAATGCGGTCTACGTAGTCTATGTTGCTGACCCTATCCTTTTCATGTTCTTTTTGAAGAGGTCTAGGCTATATATAATATTGTGGTTGTGGGCAGTCCTTTGGGAAAGCCTCAGAAGAGCAATTCATTCTTCCATCAGGTTGTAATGGCAAGTAAACATTTCCCTCCAGTTTCTTTCGTAGCGGTCCTGGATGGAAATGATTTAATTGCGTGTACACATTTTGGTATTCGCTTGCCCAACGCAGGATGGATGTTTTGGGCAATTTGTGGAAAACCTCCATTCGCAACAATAACCGGAACCAAACGCGTAACCTTACTCCCCAAAGTACTTACATTATTTTTAAAATATACTTGCACGTCATGAAAATTTAAGTAAGTAAGGTAGCTTTCTTACCAGCTAAATGTATGTGAAATTAAATTCAGAGGTAGAGGAGAACATACGAAAAATTATGTGTGATTTCACTTCATAGTCATTTCATTCATAAATAAGCGTGCCTTCTAAAGCAAGATAGATACCTGTTTACCTGACTACGAGCGTGTTATTAATTTTTGTTATCAGAAATCACTATTCTTATGAGTGGATCTCGTTATGAGATCGCAGTAATTAATCAGATAAAAAATACAATGCAATTTTTACAAAGCTTTTTTCTTTTGTCCGCAGGTCTAGGAAAACTCAGTCAGTTCGAATTCTCCTTAACTCCGCTTCTGACATGCAGCGGTTTCTTCATCATGTACCTGGTCGAAGAGTTGGTTCACCTGTACATCCACTCAAGGGAGAGGAGAAATGGAAAGGCGCAGCCCTTGGTCAGGAACCTAAGCATCAGGAGGAGCAAGCGTGCGTCCGTCGAGGGTAATGGAGTCAACAGCGTCACGAACTCTACCGCTGATTTGGTGGACAACGAATACAAGAAAGAAAAGGTAAGATTGATTTTTTTAGATGAGATCAGGCTGTGGATCAGGGAAAAACTAGTGCATACTGATGGCGATTCGGTAAAAGCACGAAATAAACTTTCTGTTCTCTAAGTTCCAGTTAGAAATGGACTTTTATTGCGGTCTGGGGAAGCGAAAAGTCTTGAATCAAAAGTCATTAAGGCTCGTATTTATAAAGCGATCTCAAGATTGAGATCAATATTAAGTATGGATTTGACTGGTCGTTTTGTACTGAAATGACATTTCTGATACGAACTCAAACTCGCTGTGACACTTGAGAGCTGTTTATCAATACGGACCTTAATTGACTAAAAATACGTTAAATAAAACATAAATGGCGTCCGGAAATTTTGGCCAAATCTGTGACAGTCATAATATATTTTTTAGCTGATATCATATGGATGTCACAAAAATAGCCTTAGTTTGTATGAAAACGGCCGGATCTCATATATAATATTAATTTCCCTTATACGTACTTCCAGGACGCTGAAATCCACCATCACAACAACCACGGCCACAGCCACATGCCGATTGACAACGGAGATGACGTCACCGCGGCGCTGCGCGGTCTGCTCATCGTGCTGGCCTTGTCCATCCACGAACTCTTCGAGGGCCTTGCCGTCGGCCTTGAATCCAGCACTTCGAACGTGTGGTAAGTTTGGTAATTTGACCAAGTCACGCAATCGCAAAATTCTGCAGAAAATCATCTTCTTCCGCTGAACGCCATCTTTTGTTAAATAGCAGTACTAAAACTAAAGTTTAGTATTGCTACTCGATAGCAGGTGGCGCCAGCAGTAAAGAAACCCGCATACACAATAAAAAAAATCATTCGTATATCTCTTTTCTTTGGCTGATGCTAGAAAGAGATAGGTATATTGAATATTGCGGTGAATGGGGGGTTTAGATTTATATGTCAAAAGGCGCGAAAAAGTAATTGTTTTAAAAAGTTTCTATACCAACTAATACTTATTTTCTTTATTTCAATGAAACTCCTCTTTCTCTTAAGGTACATGCTTGGCGCTGTTTCTGCTCACAAGCTCGTCATTGCCTTCTGTATCGGTGTTGAGCTGATCGCCAACCGAACCAAGACCTGGCTTTCCATAGTCTACATCACCACCTTCGCGATCGTCTCCCCAATGGGTATCGGTATCGGAATTCTACTGGTCGGAGGTCAAGGTGCTACTGCTGCGGGAGTCTACTCTGTGGTGCTTCAGGGCCTGGCTTCGGGAAGCCTGCTGTACGTGATCTTCTTCGAAATCTGGAAGAGCGACAGAACCGGCCTGCTTCAGTATTTCGCAGCTCTCTTCGGTTTCGCGCTCATGTTTGGACTTCAATTGATGAGTAAGTTATTTTTTTATTATTATAGGTACCAAACTTTTTTTATTATTCTAATTTGTAGTAGCTTTAACAGGGTAGGATAGGCAGAACTGAGCTTCAACGGCTTACAAAATTTTTGTGGGCATTACATTTGGCATTACTGTAGTGTAGTGACAAGTTGTCAGCCGTAGACAGAGAAAACTTCAAAAACAGTGAAAGACAGTGAAAAGTTGTCAGCCAACCACTTAAATTAACCAAAGCTAAAGTCCATGCTCGCTCTATTGACGCGCAGCATAGCAGCTGGCAACATTTTTCATTTAAAATTTTCTTTTTCTTTTTTCAGCGCCCCACGCGCACAGCCACAGTGACGATGGTTGCGGCCACAGCCACGACGACCACTCTCACGGAGACACTCACACGCACTCTCACGGACATTCACACGACCACTGAACAACAATATCTAGGGGAAACTCTAAACTAATGGAAGCCTATGAAAATAATTCTACGAATAATGATAACTTCCTAAACTACGTGGTCCCAAACAAATTGGACCCAGTAAAAAACAAATCACGTTGAGTCGTTAATTTATAAAATAAGTCGTACTGTTTATTATAAGCCGATCAAGAAAGAGTTGTGAACCGAACATGAACATTGGGCCGCGTTTACACGTCCATAAGTTAAGAAGCGAGTTGACCAACTTACTACTTGACTTGCCACTTTATTTGTGAACATGTAAAACGAGTCTTGTATTTTATATAAGAAATAAGTTAAAGACACTTGTAATTTTTAGAGACGAAAACATTAGGAACAGGTGGAAGGAAGCTGTTTCTTTATTGATAGAGCTTCGAAATCTAGTCATCAAATAGTACCTACTTACTTAAAAGTTCATATATTTTTTTTTTTTTTACTCAATATTCACAATAAGGCTTGCAAATAAGACGTGATATAATATGACCAACTTTATAATACCTACTTACTAGATTGTCATTAAAAAGTGTTTTGAATGATTTACACTCTAATAAATAATATTAAAAACACAAAACCTAAATAATGTTACTTAAAAAAAACATGCCTAAATTACACAACGATTTCACATAATTTTATGAGCCTGATTTATTTAGATGCAGACATAAAATAAAAATGTATTTTTATAGCTAACTCTAAGTACAAGAAGTGTCTATGTAATTTAATTAAATAATAAGTGACGTTAAGTTTATACAAAGATGGAAGAGACCTCGTAAAGAAGAATAGTCTGCTGTTTTAAAGGATGATTAGGTACTTTTATTGCAATTTACTATTTTAGATAAAAACAACCGAAACTTCTTCTAAACTCGGTATCGGTGACCACTTTATATCAGGTGGCCCGTGTGCCTGTTTTAGCTGGCTAGATAAAATAATAAAGTCTAATTTAAAACAGCAGACTATGTACCTATACATTATTGTTATCTGTCTGTGATATTTTATGAGGGAAGCAGCAGTTAGTATTCAATTAATTAACAAATTACGAGAATAACAAGTGGTTGATACCATTAGGTATAAGTTAGTATAAAGTGAATTTTGGTACATCAAAGTACAAAATTACAGCTTTGAATTATGCAAATAAGTTTATATCTTTTTAGATACTTAAAAATAAAAGAATAAATTAATATGAAAAAGTATTTTAATGTTTCGGCATGTTTCGGTGAGTAAAAGTACCTCCCCACCCCACCAGTGCCCCCCACCCATGTAACCTAACTTGCGTGCTTGAATCTAGTCAGCTTTCGTTATCCACCGGAAGATGGCGCTGTCAGTATTTAGAACCTAATTTAGAACGCAACGCAGTAACTTTGTGTTCTCTACCAATGATAAGACCGATCATATTTTTGCATATTTTGGACAATATTTGTTGTACGATATGTATAAATAATAAAAATCCAATCCAAAACCAGTCCATGCCCAGGTTTGACACCCATAAAGTAGACAAGGTAGGATCCTTTTTTCTTTCATTGGCATTTCCTTGTTCTTCATGCCTTCGCTAAGTGACCAAAACCGTTTCCATGTAATAGCTATTCTTCCCTCTATTTCTTTTTGCATGCAATTTTCTTCATTGACAGACCTGCTTTATCACTTTCATCCGCTTGCTTTGCGCTTGCAGCATTTCTTGAAGTGTCCTCGGGTTGTCAGTAAATAAGATTAAGTCGTCAGCGAAGCGCAGGTAACTCAGGTATTCGCCATTTATGTTCAGTCCCTTATTTGTCCATTCCAGGTATAAATACATCTGATACTTGGTCCTAGTACATAACATAAAATAAAAATGGTACAATTTTTTTATGCAATCTGGCAGCACTGCAATAGATTAAAAAAAAAAAATCATTCACTTGACACTTTGCTTGACAGTGACGTCAGTGACAGGTAGTGTAGTGACAGGTTTGACTTGACAGTTTTGGTTTTGCTTGCTTGCTTGTGTGTATTGTGTGTATGGTGTAGTTTGTTATTTTACCTTAAACAATCTATATTTCAAGCATTTAAGTTAATTAAAAATCAAATTAGAAGTGTGAAATATCAGAAGTTGAGATATACAACGATATAGCAGTGCAACGTCTTCACTTCGCAGCAGGTCAACTCGTCTGTCTACCTCTACCATCATGTAAGCAAAACTTGTTTTTGTTTGTTGTTGTGCAACGTTACGTAAAAAAAACAAAATCGTACCGTAATCGTCATAAAAATGCTAATCGGGCGGTAGAAAGTGAAGCGTGCCGTGGGTGATATAATAAAGTTGAGAGGTGAAAATATGGCAGGTAGTTAACCTTGCGATCACTTTACGGGGGCTGGCATCGGTATAGAAAGTCTAGTTAGTTTCTCTGTAGCTGTTACGGTTGATACTCGTGCTACCAAATTACCATATCGAAATTTACAATGAGTTTATTAATTGGATCCACTGTCTGTTTATCCTTTCCTGATGGTAAGTTCAACACACCTATATCCTGCTAATAGGTACTATGTTATGTGCTTCTATTCTGAAAGTGTTTGATAGTGAATGAGTGGCAGTAAGTAAACTTTATATTGAACTTTCAATAGATCAATTTCACTTTCCAAGTCAATGGTATTGAACAAACTGCATTTAAGAAGGTGTAGTAGTATTAGTCATCACTTATAAGTCATTATCATTATCTATTCTATTGTAAGGTACGAATAAAGGAACAAAGCAAACCATAATTTTATACAGAAATACTTCATTGGAATTAATTAAAAACTCAATCCTGTCAAATGTTTATGTAAAATAGATTAATTTACTTAGTTTTTTAATGTTGAAGAGAATCAGAGATGGATGAAATAATTCTAGATTTCTAGTAAGAATGTCTAAACCACTTACTATTTACTATGGTAATTTTTGAAACATTTAAAACAATGAAGCCATTGCACGCAAAAAATAAAAGACCAAAATTTTTCTTCTGAATTCTAGTCATACATTTTTACCCTTCCATTTTCAATTTCCAGTAGAGCATCGGCCGCTAGTCCGCAGGATGTCTGCTCCAGGACTCACATCAGAGGCTCAGCTGCGCTACCTGCTGCAGTGGTTCTCGGAGTTCAGTGAGCTGCAGCGCGAGGACTTCCTGCCGGTCTTGGCTGCAGCCAGGGGAGGCAAGCCGGACCTTCTTGCAGCCACACTTGCTAACCTCTCCTGCCAGGATAAGCCCATCAGCCTGTTCCAATGCCGGGTAAGTTTCTTAAACCATGCCCCTTCACCCACTTTCTGTTCAAAAACCTACACACAAACTTATCAATTATCTTAAATAACAAATACAAAATAATTTTTTATGATGAAATTAAAATACAATGATATTAAATTAAAGCTACATATGCGTTTCTTTCCCATGAAGGCACTATTCTTAAAACTTACATCGAAGTATATTATCGAACCTGGTAATTTATGTCTAAGTCTTTATGTGGAAATGCAGTAATTATCTGCTCAACTCAGAATATAATATTCAGGAATGTGACTAGTTGTGTAGTTGGAAAATTATGTCTAAATTATGTGAATGAAGGTCAGTCTAGCAAATGTTTCTCTTTGCTTAAAGTTTCAGTTATGAACAATGATAAATTGTAATTCTTTATACAATGTAAGTCAAAGTTAAATTATTTTATTCCAAATAGATTCATAAGAATACTTTTAGAAAGTCACCAGTGAGTCTATTATAAAGAAAATTACATCTATGTCACAAAATAAAATAAAATATACTATCACAATGAAGGAAAAGTGTAGGTTTTAACATTTGTCTGCTATCAAATAAAAAGAATATTTTTAATTAATTTCAGATCAAACTATTTAACGAGTGGTACCCAACATGGGCTGAAGAAGAACAAGACAGGCTCGTCAAAGGTGTATCAGAGATGGACCCTGACTTTGGCATCAAACTGCACGACCTCATCCTAAATGGTCCAACTTTGAACGGCGAACACAACGGCACTGACGAGATGCATTCCCCTAAAGAGGAACTGGAGAATAATGTGGTGGAGAATGGAGAAGAAGAAACAGAAGAAGCGGAGAATGTAGAAGCCCCAGCTGTCCAGGATAACATGCCGGTTGAGATTGCAGCGGCTTCCTAACATGACGAGAATGGTAACTATGTAACACCCTACCCACAGTTTTTTTATTCTATTTATTTATTTAGTGAATCTCTTAGGCTTATTTAAGGTTTTCAAAAGCTGTTGGCACTTTTGTTGGGCAAGAAACTGAATGTTGTTTCGTGGGGAAAAAAAATTTACTGCCTTATTCCAAGCTAATAAATACATACATAAAGTTACGCCTTTATCGTAAAAGAGCGTAAAACGCCTAGTAAAAGGCGAACATTGACAAACATTGAGGGAATTTTAGATTGAAGTGATGATGACAGGTTGTCAGCCCATCGCCTAAATAACAAAACTAACCCTCGAATCCCTTTGCTGGCTTCTACAACGGGACGTTTTTCAAAACGTCAAAAAGTAAAAAATAACGTAATTAAATAACATGACTTGAATTTAAATTGACCAGTTGGCTGGATCATTGAATCAAACCAAAATGATTTTTAAAATTCTCGTCCACATGCAAACTCGAATACTTCCTAAAAGTTTATCTACATAAGTGCAATTAGGTTGTGTGATTTGCAATAGTCGGCAGCTTTCTATATTTCACGTATAACATTCCATAATATAACGTAAGCATTCCAATTATAAGACAGCTATAGAATCTCGTCATTTCTTGTGTATTTTTTTTTATAAACTTGCCTAAGTAAATTTTTTCCTTTGAAGTTGGGTAGATGCGAATTGTCATGGTGTTCTAATGGATTTCCAACTGTTTGGCAATTATCGACAGAATAAAAAAAATGAAATTGTTTATATCAGTTCCTAAGATAAGGATATCAAAGAAAAGGTGTAAGTACAAAAATGAGGATTTTGTGCCAATGTTTAAATAGTATTCTTTACAAGTTATTTTTTATTATTTTTCAAAGCAGATTTTATTTTATTTTAATCACAATGTAAGAGTTTTTAAAATTGGCATACAGGATGTTAATTTAATTGCATGCCACAGTTTAGAGGATGTTTTAGTAACAATTATGGATCACATAAAAAAAAAATATAAAAGTTGTTTAGTAGCAACACTGATTGGATATGTAGTATGAGGAAGTCAATTTTTTCAAGTAGGATTTTTTACATATTTTTCATGTGATCCCGAACACCCACTAAGCTACCGTACGCAATTAAATTAACACCATGTATAGGCAAACGTAAGAAAAGTTTTTAAAATGGTAAACTATAACTGATATAAGTTTACAATCATCATCAGCCTGTGCCAGTCCACTGCTGGACATAGGCCTTTTACAATAAGTATTTCATTTCATATCATTATGATTGTAACCATCTAATGTATGTTTGGAAGCTCGAAAGTGATATAGAAGAGTTGGGGTGCTGGAGAGATGTTGTGAGGAGATGGAGGCCATTTTAGCTATAAATAAATATTATTATAATCTTTAAATTATTTACACATATAAACTAATAAACCTTGGTTTAATTGAATAAACATCTTTTATTTCAAAATTTTTAATATTTAAGCATAGCCGTTTAAAGGAAAGGGAAGTGAATGTCAATCGAAACCCAAAATTTATTTAATATTGTAAGAAAAGTTAAAAATTACTGCTGATAAATTATTTATGATAATTATGAAGAGCAGAAATGATTTTTGAAACGCTTTCCTGCCCGCCGCCGCCGTAGCCGCAGCAGCCCATGTCAAAAGCCAAAAACATCTGAAGTTGTATCTAACCTGTGTTTCATATTAGCAAAAGGGCTTTGGAAAAATTGCAAATACATAATCGTTTTATATTTTATTTTATTACATAAAGTACAAAGTTCATGGCACTTATTGAATATTTCATTCCGAACTATGACTTATTGAATATTTCATTCCGAACTATGATTTCACCAAGATAACACAAGGAAATTATTGAGTAATATAAGTTCAGTTTATGCAATATATACTACACTTTCTATTTGTTTGAGCATAGAATGCCAGTGCAATACCAGGATTTAGCTGCCTGTAGTCAGTCATACAGTAACGGCCTGGCCACGGGAAACTCGCCCCAGTGATAATTTTCGCAGTGTGAGCGGAATAGCAACACATTTTATGTAGTGTCAATAGTCATAGAATAGCACAGAAAAATGACCCGTGGCCGGTCCGTAATACTGGCCTATTTTTTTTTAGTTAGTCTCATAAAATGTTCTTTCCCGTGTCAATCTCTCGATGTTTTAGGTACTAAGGGGATCAGTCATTAAATAAATAAGTAGTGTTAGCGCCGTATTTTGCTCAGTATCCAGTCGACGTACGCGCCGACCCTGGTGTACACTCCCGGCCATCCTGGAGTGCCGCAAGGGGATGGGCCGTAAGAGACCACACCTGGACAGAACAAAGTAAGTATTGTAGAAGCTAGAAATAAGTAGAAGTAGACGTAGAAAAAGAACCAAACACTTAAAACTTTAATTTACTAAGTAATGATTAAACCAATGATTAACCAAACCAAACGACTTGTTTCGCAAAGATTCAGGTATAATAAAGAAGTAGCGCTTATGTAGATCTCTCAGTCACTATGTTTAGATAGAGCCAAGGTCCACTTCGGGTCGTTCACCTAACCAAGCGGAGTACATTTCCGTCTACTTACCTATAGCGAACCAGTTCTCAGCAGTAGGCACCCTCCCCATAAGGGCGCCACCGGAGTCCCCCCTACAGGAGTCCTTCCCCGCTAGTCCGCCGGCACAGAGCTGCTTGTTGATGATCTCTCTGTTCACTCTGTTAAAGACAGAGGCGCACTGGCTTCTGCTCACCACCGGCACGTTCACTTTCAGCTTCACCTCTGATTCGGAGCCTGGAATTGCAGATGTGTAGACTATAATTTAGTGGTCTGACTCAGGAATGAGCCGATTGTGGTTTCGAATCCCACGGGGTGAAGGTAAGGACAATGCAGAATGATAAAAATGATTTTATGTTTCATATCAGGATTTAGTGGTGATTGAGATAGAGTCGATCATGGTGGGAAAGGGAGTACGGCACCTGTTTGCTGTTTCTTATCGGTGTATAGAAATGCCAGTTTCATTTAGGTTTCTGGGTAATTCAGTATCCCGATCGCTGTCTCCGTTTCAAAAATCATATCATGATTGACCTGTCCATTTATGCGGTTTAAAAACATCCTGGTTCACCAGGTTGTTCGTCGACTCGACAACAGATCGATCAGATAAGAAGACCACATAGAGGCAGTTGCCCTAGAAATCTTTTTCACCGACAAAGGGAGGCTAATGAGAGATACTTCGAAAGGGGACATATTGTTGTAGGATAGTAGGTATCTTACGTGATTCAGTCTTGCCCCACCCAGCCACCTCGGCGGTGAACCCGTCAAAGCCGTTGTTTTTCAAGTCCTTGCTGAGCGGCAGGCAGATGGGCTTTACGAAGTCTGCAATAAAAAAAACACAACGGTAAGCATTGACACGTACTTTTATGTGATACTTGATAAGAAGCATGGTTGGATTCACCCCGGGGAATAGGCAGGGCAGTATTAAGGCGCTCCCTTAAATAAAACATCTTGTATTGCGCCTGCCAGTCTGCCTGCCAACCGTGCTGAGTTTGTAAAATACGTATACCTATGTCACATATGGAGGAGGCCGCTATCCTGCTATTTTATACATCAAGTTAAAAGAAAAGCTTTTATGGTCGTGCTGCAAAGTGTTAAGTGTCCCACCAGTAAACCACCTCCTGAGGTAGTCTTTATGGGCTCTGTGTTCAAAGCTATAGAACTTTCAGAACATGCAGGAATCTTACCGGTATACTGCACGGGCCGCGAAAGCCTGAGCAGAGCGATGTCGTTATGCTGGTTGGAGTCCTGAGGGTCGTATCCCTCATGAGCTATCGTCTCTTCCACTGCAATGTCCTGTACCGGAGTGGCACAGTCGTCCATCACACAGTCGTTCACGCTCGATGTGTTCCACTCGCCAAGGCGAACTTGCGACCTGGAAAGGAGCAGTTTCCAACTTTTAGGTTGTCATCATCATCATCACAGCTGAAGACTTCAATCGATCACGTGGACCAAGTTTGGACGGAGCGTAGGTTTCCCTCTCGAAGATTTTCTTTCCATCACCGGTAAAACTACATATTTATTTTATACCCTCTTTTAAATTTTCTAGATCATTATTCTAAATTGATTTGTATTCTAAATATTTTTTGTTTTTGTTACGCTACGTCTACGTGGTGCATTTTTATCTTTTTATATTCGGTCGGTATACTACGATGGACATGACAGAAAAGAAAAAAAGCGGTACAGCCCTCAGAAGTACAGCCGAATTGAGAACCTCCTCCTTTTTTGAAGTCGGTTAAAAATAAGACGCAGAATAGTATTACGTTCATGCATCCGATTTTCTAGACAATCAAAGAAATAATCAAATAAGTAAGCCATTCTGTTTATAGCGGTTTAGGATTCGGGAATCGCGACAATGACCTTAATCTGAAAGCCTCAGACAACACAACTGAACCACGAAGGCAGACAGAAATATAACTGTGTAGTACCTACTTAAGCTGCCAGAAATGTTTACTTAATGATTATGATTATGACCTTACGCTAAATCATGTCAATGACTAGCGTTATCTGCGACTATCGTGTCATTGTTATTCTATTGATTCTAATACATTCTACATGCTATTGTCTTTTTATTCCGGCTTAGATTCAGCTCTTCTGATGTACGCATAGATGCGATAAACTTTCAAACACTACCTTACCTTCAAACCCAAATCAGATGACTGACCGACTGATCACTCGAATGGGTACTTAGTTGGCACTTAATAAGTAATAAATGTTGCAGGTTTATAGGAAAACTCACAGTCTCCAATTGGTAGGCAGATCCTCTCCCTTGACGCAGTGGGCTGCCGTGAGGACGTATCTTGAGGATATCAGCACTCCACCGCAGTAGAAGCCCCAGCCAACAGCTGTGAAAAGGTAACCAGATATTTTATATTCTCTTTTCAAAAATTTAACTTTCTACAGGTCTTTGTCATATATGGACATTACGTGTAATTTTATGACTTGATATGACCTATGTGCTGGATAACTCCTGATGCTGTTTTATACATACAACTATAGTCAAAATAAAAAAAATAAAAAAATAAGTGATCTGAGGGGTAGGTGGTATATGTATATGTTTCTTGTCTATAGGTAGAAGCCTTGTTCATTGATTTTATGACAATATTTAAATCTAGCATTTGTCTCTACGGGTTGTAATTATAAGGGACAGTTTCCCACATACTGATGGGGTTGCTTAGTCAACGAAACTGAACAACTTAGTGAAGAACGCCAGGTTTTTTTTCAGGCAATTTTTTTTTTACTTTTCCCTACAATATGACCACCTCGATCAGACAATTTCTATGGAAAAGCCATTTCTTTTTTTGTTTCCTGAAAGAATTTCCTGGTGAAAGTTGTTCAGTTTCGTTAACTGAGAAACCCCTATCAGTTTGCGGGAAGCTGTCCCTTACACCCGGTATATCCATCCATAGACGTCAGAGTTCTATTAATTGGTTCAACAAATTGTTATTCATTTTCGTGTCGTAAATTCTCAGTTCTATAACCATTATGTATGCTCAATTCTTGGAAGTGAAGCCATGTAGCAATTTATACGCTATAGTTTAGATAACAAATCTGATTCACTCGGAAATGAATAATCTATTTAACCTTCTATATCTTGTAAACATCAAAATCATTGAACTAGGGTTAGCCGAATCGGATGCGCATATTCACTAACGCATGTCTCAGGTACCTGACCTGACTGACCCATACCTGTTTTTATATTTTATTAAAGCAATACACGATTAGACTTATCTTTGACTCAAAATACGACTGTATTACGGTGTTCATTACTGCCCTCAGACTGATCTCTTTATCTTGGCTCTATATAACTTTTCAGTAACCGACACAATATTTAATTACAGTTCCAAATTTACATCTATTCTGCAATACTTACGTTTGTCGTATCTAAGCAATGCCATCCAGGGATGTTCGTCAATATCGGTGCGCGATCCTCCGACGATCCTGTCGTTGTTCTGGATGCCACACTCTCGTTGGCTTGGTAGCAGATCTGCTGGGGCATTTGATTCTCCCCCTCTTGTACCACCGCCGTTGCTACCACCACTGTTCCAGTTACCATTCGAGTTGCCACTAGCTCCACCATTGTTCCAATCACTTGAACCACCAGTGTTTGCCCCACCATTGTTCCAATCATTCCCTCCATTTGAATTGCCTCCTCCACTACTCCAACCATCGGGTTCATTTACATTGGTGCTGGGACCACCTCTATTCCAACCACCACTGCCTCCATTTGTATTTCCACTCCAGCTACTAGCAGTCGTACTGCTGCCATCGTTTCCGTAACCTTGGAACTCAGGTGGACAGCAAATCTGAAAATATATTGTTTTTAATATAGCTATGTTTTTTTCTCAAAAGTTTAGACGTCCAATGTAGTTAGCAAAAGTTTAGCACAACAGAAAAATAACCAGATAGATGAAGAGTTCGAAACTTCCTTATAATCCCTCGTCCCAAGAATCATGCTTAATCCTTTCACCTGTTCCGTCACCAATAGAGAAGGTCTACCTTTTGCCTTTTAGGGTTCACTGGTCTTTGCACTATTGGTATCACTGAAGGTTTTGGTGTTGGCCTCATAACGGATACAACGCTCGGTTTTTCTTTAGGTCTCGTCGTAGTTGTTAGTACTGGTTTCACAGTAGTTGGCCTCATTGTTGGCTTTACTGTAGGCTTTAGTTTTGGCCTGGATGTCGTCGTCTTCTTCCTAGGTCTCGATGGTCTTATTGGTCTAGGCGTAAATCCCCAAAACCCTAAATCGAAAATGTTTGGTTCTGTCGTGTGTGGCGTCTTATATTTGGGTTTTGAAGCCTTTGGACGTTCAACACGGTGTGCTGGTAAAGTCTGATATCCAGGAACTTATATTTATCAACTCTATTTTAAATTTGTAAACAATTAATTGCAGGGTCTTGAAGTATATTAAACTCGAAAATTATGGGGTTTGTTAGTATAAGTATGAAGGTATAGAAAAGCATAGAATGTTAGTAAGAAGTTTTGTACGTCAATAAAATGAATTTAATAGTTACCATAGGCTGTTCACCCTGGAATCCACAGTGCAGGCCCCTGAGAAGTTTTGTGAGTACTGTATTAGTTCCATGTTGCAGCTGGTTGTAGAGTCCCGTGCAGTCATTCAAAATTATACATTCCGAACCCCTCTGGCATCTAGGAGTCTCTGGAATTTCATGTCACCCTTAATTACTGTTTGGATAGTCTTATTGTTTGTTTCATGTTGTCTGATCGCAAATTTTTGTTTGTTTTAATATAAAATTTAGATAGAGAGGTGTCTCGTCATCCTTTACCCATTACATCACTGCATCAATCATACGACCATACTAAGCGTAGGTATACTACTGACTTTATGAGACAGGCAAATACGACGTATCTTGTTCACGTCTGTAATTTGTGTATATTCATTAATGATTGCTTGTACAAAAACAAATATATTATTACTATTGGATACCTACACGGTTTTATAATAATTTAGATAAAATTCCCTTGTAGTGTCTTTCTGAATTTCCAGATTGATAGATACTTTATTAATTTGCTTATCATTATCATATTGGATATAATTTCAAATTTTCCTGTTTGTCACATCTTCCACTTTATCCTTATAGAAATTGTCTGATCGAGGTGGTCATATTGTAGGGAAAAGTAAAAAAAAAATTGCCTGAAAAAAAACCTGGCGTTCTTCACTAAGTTGTTCAGTTTCGTTGACTAAGCAACCCCATCAGTATGTGGGAAACTGTCCCTTATAATTACAACCCGTAGAGACAAATGCTAGATTTAAATATTGTCATAAAATCAATGAACAAGGCTTCTACCTATAGACAAGAAACATATACATATACCACCTACCCCTCAGATCACTTATTTTTTTATTTTTTTTATTTTGACTATAGTTGTATGTATAAAACAGCATCAGGAGTTATCCAGCACATAGGTCATATCAAGTCATAAAATTACACGTAATGTCCATATATGACAAAGACCTGTAGAAAGTTAAATTTTTGAAAAGAGAATATAAAATATCTGGTTACCTTTTCACAGCTGTTGGCTGGGGCTTCTACTGCGGTGGAGTGCTGATATCCTCAAGATACGTCCTCACGGCAGCCCACTGCGTCAAGGGAGAGGATCTGCCTACCAATTGGAGACTGTGAGTTTTCCTATAAACCTGCAACATTTATTACTTATTAAGTGCCAACTAAGTACCCATTCGAGTGATCAGTCGGTCAGTCATCTGATTTGGGTTTGAAGGTAAGGTAGTGTTTGAAAGTTTATCGCATCTATGCGTACATCAGAAGAGCTGAATCTAAGCCGGAATAAAAAGACAATAGCATGTAGAATGTATTAGAATCAATAGAATAACAATGACACGATAGTCGCAGATAACGCTAGTCATTGACATGATTTAGCGTAAGGTCATAATCATAATCATTAAGTAAACATTTCTGGCAGCTTAAGTAGGTACTACACAGTTATATTTCTGTCTGCCTTCGTGGTTCAGTTGTGTTGTCTGAGGCTTTCAGATTAAGGTCATTGTCGCGATTCCCGAATCCTAAACCGCTATAAACAGAATGGCTTACTTATTTGATTATTTCTTTGATTGTCTAGAAAATCGGATGCATGAACGTAATACTATTCTGCGTCTTATTTTTAACCGACTTCAAAAAAGGAGGAGGTTCTCAATTCGGCTGTACTTCTGAGGGCTGTACCGCTTTTTTTCTTTTCTGTCATGTCCATCGTAGTATACCGACCGAATATAAAAAGATAAAAATGCACCACGTAGACGTAGCGTAACAAAAACAAAAAATATTTAGAATACAAATCAATTTAGAATAATGATCTAGAAAATTTAAAAGAGGGTATAAAATAAATATGTAGTTTTACCGGTGATGGAAAGAAAATCTTCGAGAGGGAAACCTACGCTCCGTCCAAACTTGGTCCACGTGATCGATTGAAGTCTTCAGCTGTGATGATGATGATGACAACCTAAAAGTTGGAAACTGCTCCTTTCCAGGTCGCAAGTTCGCCTTGGCGAGTGGAACACATCGAGCGTGAACGACTGTGTGATGGACGACTGTGCCACTCCGGTACAGGACATTGCAGTGGAAGAGACGATAGCTCATGAGGGATACGACCCTCAGGACTCCAACCAGCATAACGACATCGCTCTGCTCAGGCTTTCGCGGCCCGTGCAGTATACCGGTAAGATTCCTGCATGTTCTGAAAGTTCTATAGCTTTGAACACAGAGCCCATAAAGACTACCTCAGGAGGTGGTTTACTGGTGGGACACTTAACACTTTGCAGCACGACCATAAAAGCTTTTCTTTTAACTTGATGTATAAAATAGCAGGATAGCGGCCTCCTCCATATGTGACATAGGTATACGTATTTTACAAACTCAGCACGGTTGGCAGGCAGACTGGCAGGCGCAATACAAGATGTTTTATTTAAGGGAGCGCCTTAATACTGCCCTGCCTATTCCCCGGGGTGAATCCAACCATGCTTCTTATCAAGTATCACATAAAAGTACGTGTCAATGCTTACCGTTGTGTTTTTTTTATTGCAGACTTCGTAAAGCCCATCTGCCTGCCGCTCAGCAAGGACTTGAAAAACAACGGCTTTGACGGGTTCACCGCCGAGGTGGCTGGGTGGGGCAAGACTGAATCACGTAAGATACCTACTATCCTACAACAATATGTCCCCTTTCGAAGTATCTCTCATTAGCCTCCCTTTGTCGGTGAAAAAGATTTCTAGGGCAACTGCCTCTATGTGGTCTTCTTATCTGATCGATCTGTTGTCGAGTCGACGAACAACCTGGTGAACCAGGATGTTTTTAAACCGCATAAATGGACAGGTCAATCATGATATGATTTTTGAAACGGAGACAGCGATCGGGATACTGAATTACCCAGAAACCTAAATGAAACTGGCATTTCTATACACCGATAAGAAACAGCAAACAGGTGCCGTACTCCCTTTCCCACCATGATCGACTCTATCTCAATCACCACTAAATCCTGATATGAAACATAAAATCATTTTTATCATTCTGCATTGTCCTTACCTTCACCCCGTGGGATTCGAAACCACAATCGGCTCATTCCTGAGTCAGACCACTAAATTATAGTCTACACATCTGCAATTCCAGGCTCCGAATCAGAGGTGAAGCTGAAAGTGAACGTGCCGGTGGTGAGCAGAAGCCAGTGCGCCTCTGTCTTTAACAGAGTGAACAGAGAGATCATCAACAAGCAGCTCTGTGCCGGCGGACTAGCGGGGAAGGACTCCTGTAGGGGGGACTCCGGTGGCGCCCTTATGGGGAGGGTGCCTACTGCTGAGAACTGGTTCGCTATAGGTAAGTAGACGGAAATGTACTCCGCTTGGTTAGGTGAACGACCCGAAGTGGACCTTGGCTCTATCTAAACATAGTGACTGAGAGATCTACATAAGCGCTACTTCTTTATTATACCTGAATCTTTGCGAAACAAGTCGTTTGGTTTGGTTAATCATTGGTTTAATCATTACTTAGTAAATTAAAGTTTTAAGTGTTTGGTTCTTTTTCTACGTCTACTTCTACTTATTTCTAGCTTCTACAATACTTACTTTGTTCTGTCCAGGTGTGGTCTCTTACGGCCCATCCCCTTGCGGCACTCCAGGATGGCCGGGAGTGTACACCAGGGTCGGCGCGTACGTCGACTGGATACTGAGCAAAATACGGCGCTAACACTACTTATTTATTTAATGACTGATCCCCTTAGTACCTAAAACATCGAGAGATTGACACGGGAAAGAACATTTTATGAGACTAACTAAAAAAAAATAGGCCAGTATTACGGACCGGCCACGGGTCATTTTTCTGTGCTATTCTATGACTATTGACACTACATAAAATGTGTTGCTATTCCGCTCACACTGCGAAAATTATCACTGGGGCGAGTTTCCCGTGGCCAGGCCGTTACTGTATGACTGACTACAGGCAGCTAAATCCTGGTATTGCACTGGCATTCTATGCTCAAACAAATAGAAAGTGTAGTATATATTGCATAAACTGAACTTATATTACTCAATAATTTCCTTGTGTTATCTTGGTGAAATCATAGTTCGGAATGAAATATTCAATAAGTCATAGTTCGGAATGAAATATTCAATAAGTGCCATGAACTTTGTACTTTATGTAATAAAATAAAATATAAAACGATTATGTATTTGCAATTTTTCCAAAGCCCTTTTGCTAATATGAAACACAGGTTAGATACAACTTCAGATGTTTTTGGCTTTTGACATGGGCTGCTGCGGCTACGGCGGCGGCGGGCAGGAAAGCGTTTCAAAAATCATTTCTGCTCTTCATAATTATCATAAATAATTTATCAGCAGTAATTTTTAACTTTTCTTACAATATTAAATAAATTTTGGGTTTCGATTGACATTCACTTCCCTTTCCTTTAAACGGCTATGCTTAAATATTAAAAATTTTGAAATAAAAGATGTTTATTCAATTAAACCAAGGTTTATTAGTTTATATGTGTAAATAATTTAAAGATTATAATAATATTTATTTATAGCTAAAATGGCCTCCATCTCCTCACAACATCTCTCCAGCACCCCAACTCTTCTATATCACTTTCGAGCTTCCAAACATACATTAGATGGTTACAATCATAATGATATGAAATGAAATACTTATTGTAAAAGGCCTATGTCCAGCAGTGGACTGGCACAGGCTGATGATGATTGTAAACTTATATCAGTTATAGTTTACCATTTTAAAAACTTTTCTTACGTTTGCCTATACATGGTGTTAATTTAATTGCGTACGGTAGCTTAGTGGGTGTTCGGGATCACATGAAAAATATGTAAAAAATCCTACTTGAAAAAATTGACTTCCTCATACTACATATCCAATCAGTGTTGCTACTAAACAACTTTTATATTTTTTTTTTATGTGATCCATAATTGTTACTAAAACATCCTCTAAACTGTGGCATGCAATTAAATTAACATCCTGTATGCCAATTTTAAAAACTCTTACATTGTGATTAAAATAAAATAAAATCTGCTTTGAAAAATAATAAAAAATAACTTGTAAAGAATACTATTTAAACATTGGCACAAAATCCTCATTTTTGTACTTACACCTTTTCTTTGATATCCTTATCTTAGGAACTGATATAAACAATTTCATTTTTTTTATTCTGTCGATAATTGCCAAACAGTTGGAAATCCATTAGAACACCATGACAATTCGCATCTACCCAACTTCAAAGGAAAAAATTTACTTAGGCAAGTTTATAAAAAAAAATACACAAGAAATGACGAGATTCTATAGCTGTCTTATAATTGGAATGCTTACGTTATATTATGGAATGTTATACGTGAAATATAGAAAGCTGCCGACTATTGCAAATCACACAACCTAATTGCACTTATGTAGATAAACTTTTAGGAAGTATTCGAGTTTGCATGTGGACGAGAATTTTAAAAATCATTTTGGTTTGATTCAATGATCCAGCCAACTGGTCAATTTAAATTCAAGTCATGTTATTTAATTACGTTATTTTTTACTTTTTGACGTTTTGAAAAACGTCCCGTTGTAGAAGCCAGCAAAGGGATTCGAGGGTTAGTTTTGTTATTTAGGCGATGGGCTGACAACCTGTCATCATCACTTCAATCTAAAATTCCCTCAATGTTTGTCAATGTTCGCCTTTTACTAGGCGTTTTACGCTCTTTTACGATAAAGGCGTAACTTTATGTATGTATTTATTAGCTTGGAATAAGGCAGTAAATTTTTTTTCCCCACGAAACAACATTCAGTTTCTTGCCCAACAAAAGTGCCAACAGCTTTTGAAAACCTTAAATAAGCCTAAGAGATTCACTAAATAAATAAATAGAATAAAAAAACTGTGGGTAGGGTGTTACATAGTTACCATTCTCGTCATGTTAGGAAGCCGCTGCAATCTCAACCGGCATGTTATCCTGGACAGCTGGGGCTTCTACATTCTCCGCTTCTTCTGTTTCTTCTTCTCCATTCTCCACCACATTATTCTCCAGTTCCTCTTTAGGGGAATGCATCTCGTCAGTGCCGTTGTGTTCGCCGTTCAAAGTTGGACCATTTAGGATGAGGTCGTGCAGTTTGATGCCAAAGTCAGGGTCCATCTCTGATACACCTTTGACGAGCCTGTCTTGTTCTTCTTCAGCCCATGTTGGGTACCACTCGTTAAATAGTTTGATCTGAAATTAATTAAAAATATTCTTTTTATTTGATAGCAGACAAATGTTAAAACCTACACTTTTCCTTCATTGTGATAGTATATTTTATTTTATTTTGTGACATAGATGTAATTTTCTTTATAATAGACTCACTGGTGACTTTCTAAAAGTATTCTTATGAATCTATTTGGAATAAAATAATTTAACTTTGACTTACATTGTATAAAGAATTACAATTTATCATTGTTCATAACTGAAACTTTAAGCAAAGAGAAACATTTGCTAGACTGACCTTCATTCACATAATTTAGACATAATTTTCCAACTACACAACTAGTCACATTCCTGAATATTATATTCTGAGTTGAGCAGATAATTACTGCATTTCCACATAAAGACTTAGACATAAATTACCAGGTTCGATAATATACTTCGATGTAAGTTTTAAGAATAGTGCCTTCATGGGAAAGAAACGCATATGTAGCTTTAATTTAATATCATTGTATTTTAATTTCATCATAAAAAATTATTTTGTATTTGTTATTTAAGATAATTGATAAGTTTGTGTGTAGGTTTTTGAACAGAAAGTGGGTGAAGGGGCATGGTTTAAGAAACTTACCCGGCATTGGAACAGGCTGATGGGCTTATCCTGGCAGGAGAGGTTAGCAAGTGTGGCTGCAAGAAGGTCCGGCTTGCCTCCCCTGGCTGCAGCCAAGACCGGCAGGAAGTCCTCGCGCTGCAGCTCACTGAACTCCGAGAACCACTGCAGCAGGTAGCGCAGCTGAGCCTCTGATGTGAGTCCTGGAGCAGACATCCTGCGGACTAGCGGCCGATGCTCTACTGGAAATTGAAAATGGAAGGGTAAAAATGTATGACTAGAATTCAGAAGAAAAATTTTGGTCTTTTATTTTTTGCGTGCAATGGCTTCATTGTTTTAAATGTTTCAAAAATTACCATAGTAAATAGTAAGTGGTTTAGACATTCTTACTAGAAATCTAGAATTATTTCATCCATCTCTGATTCTCTTCAACATTAAAAAACTAAGTAAATTAATCTATTTTACATAAACATTTGACAGGATTGAGTTTTTAATTAATTCCAATGAAGTATTTCTGTATAAAATTATGGTTTGCTTTGTTCCTTTATTCGTACCTTACAATAGAATAGATAATGATAATGACTTATAAGTGATGACTAATACTACTACACCTTCTTAAATGCAGTTTGTTCAATACCATTGACTTGGAAAGTGAAATTGATCTATTGAAAGTTCAATATAAAGTTTACTTACTGCCACTCATTCACTATCAAACACTTTCAGAATAGAAGCACATAACATAGTACCTATTAGCAGGATATAGGTGTGTTGAACTTACCATCAGGAAAGGATAAACAGACAGTGGATCCAATTAATAAACTCATTGTAAATTTCGATATGGTAATTTGGTAGCACGAGTATCAACCGTAACAGCTACAGAGAAACTAACTAGACTTTCTATACCGATGCCAGCCCCCGTAAAGTGATCGCAAGGTTAACTACCTGCCATATTTTCACCTCTCAACTTTATTATATCACCCACGGCACGCTTCACTTTCTACCGCCCGATTAGCATTTTTATGACGATTACGGTACGATTTTGTTTTTTTTACGTAACGTTGCACAACAACAAACAAAAACAAGTTTTGCTTACATGATGGTAGAGGTAGACAGACGAGTTGACCTGCTGCGAAGTGAAGACGTTGCACTGCTATATCGTTGTATATCTCAACTTCTGATATTTCACACTTCTAATTTGATTTTTAATTAACTTAAATGCTTGAAATATAGATTGTTTAAGGTAAAATAACAAACTACACCATACACACAATACACACAAGCAAGCAAGCAAAACCAAAACTGTCAAGTCAAACCTGTCACTACACTACCTGTCACTGACGTCACTGTCAAGCAAAGTGTCAAGTGAATGATTTTTTTTTTTTAATCTATTGCAGTGCTGCCAGATTGCATAAAAAAATTGTACCATTTTTATTTTATGTTATGTACTAGGACCAAGTATCAGATGTATTTATACCTGGAATGGACAAATAAGGGACTGAACATAAATGGCGAATACCTGAGTTACCTGCGCTTCGCTGACGACTTAATCTTATTTACTGACAACCCGAGGACACTTCAAGAAATGCTGCAAGCGCAAAGCAAGCGGATGAAAGTGATAAAGCAGGTCTGTCAATGAAGAAAATTGCATGCAAAAAGAAATAGAGGGAAGAATAGCTATTACATGGAAACGGTTTTGGTCACTTAGCGAAGGCATGAAGAACAAGGAAATGCCAATGAAAGAAAAAAGGATCCTACCTTGTCTACTTTATGGGTGTCAAACCTGGGCATGGACTGGTTTTGGATTGGATTTTTATTATTTATACATATCGTACAACAAATATTGTCCAAAATATGCAAAAATATGATCGGTCTTATCATTGGTAGAGAACACAAAGTTACTGCGTTGCGTTCTAAATTAGGTTCTAAATACTGACAGCGCCATCTTCCGGTGGATAACGAAAGCTGACTAGATTCAAGCACGCAAGTTAGGTTACATGGGTGGGGGGCACTGGTGGGGTGGGGAGGTACTTTTACTCACCGAAACATGCCGAAACATTAAAATACTTTTTCATATTAATTTATTCTTTTATTTTTAAGTATCTAAAAAGATATAAACTTATTTGCATAATTCAAAGCTGTAATTTTGTACTTTGATGTACCAAAATTCACTTTATACTAACTTATACCTAATGGTATCAACCACTTGTTATTCTCGTAATTTGTTAATTAATTGAATACTAACTGCTGCTTCCCTCATAAAATATCACAGACAGATAACAATAATGTATAGGTACATAGTCTGCTGTTTTAAATTAGACTTTATTATTTTATCTAGCCAGCTAAAACAGGCACACGGGCCACCTGATATAAAGTGGTCACCGATACCGAGTTTAGAAGAAGTTTCGGTTGTTTTTATCTAAAATAGTAAATTGCAATAAAAGTACCTAATCATCCTTTAAAACAGCAGACTATTCTTCTTTACGAGGTCTCTTCCATCTTTGTATAAACTTAACGTCACTTATTATTTAATTAAATTACATAGACACTTCTTGTACTTAGAGTTAGCTATAAAAATACATTTTTATTTTATGTCTGCATCTAAATAAATCAGGCTCATAAAATTATGTGAAATCGTTGTGTAATTTAGGCATGTTTTTTTTAAGTAACATTATTTAGGTTTTGTGTTTTTAATATTATTTATTAGAGTGTAAATCATTCAAAACACTTTTTAATGACAATCTAGTAAGTAGGTATTATAAAGTTGGTCATATTATATCACGTCTTATTTGCAAGCCTTATTGTGAATATTGAGTAAAAAAAAAAAAAATATATGAACTTTTAAGTAAGTAGGTACTATTTGATGACTAGATTTCGAAGCTCTATCAATAAAGAAACAGCTTCCTTCCACCTGTTCCTAATGTTTTCGTCTCTAAAAATTACAAGTGTCTTTAACTTATTTCTTATATAAAATACAAGACTCGTTTTACATGTTCACAAATAAAGTGGCAAGTCAAGTAGTAAGTTGGTCAACTCGCTTCTTAACTTATGGACGTGTAAACGCGGCCCAATGTTCATGTTCGGTTCACAACTCTTTCTTGATCGGCTTATAATAAACAGTACGACTTATTTTATAAATTAACGACTCAACGTGATTTGTTTTTTACTGGGTCCAATTTGTTTGGGACCACGTAGTTTAGGAAGTTATCATTATTCGTAGAATTATTTTCATAGGCTTCCATTAGTTTAGAGTTTCCCCTAGATATTGTTGTTCAGTGGTCGTGTGAATGTCCGTGAGAGTGCGTGTGAGTGTCTCCGTGAGAGTGGTCGTCGTGGCTGTGGCCGCAACCATCGTCACTGTGGCTGTGCGCGTGGGGCGCTGAAAAAAGAAAAAGAAAATTTTAAATGAAAAATGTTGCCAGCTGCTATGCTGCGCGTCAATAGAGCGAGCATGGACTTTAGCTTTGGTTAATTTAAGTGGTTGGCTGACAACTTTTCACTGTCTTTCACTGTTTTTGAAGTTTTCTCTGTCTACGGCTGACAACTTGTCACTACACTACAGTAATGCCAAATGTAATGCCCACAAAAATTTTGTAAGCCGTTGAAGCTCAGTTCTGCCTATCCTACCCTGTTAAAGCTACTACAAATTAGAATAATAAAAAAAGTTTGGTACCTATAATAATAAAAAAATAACTTACTCATCAATTGAAGTCCAAACATGAGCGCGAAACCGAAGAGAGCTGCGAAATACTGAAGCAGGCCGGTTCTGTCGCTCTTCCAGATTTCGAAGAAGATCACGTACAGCAGGCTTCCCGAAGCCAGGCCCTGAAGCACCACAGAGTAGACTCCCGCAGCAGTAGCACCTTGACCTCCGACCAGTAGAATTCCGATACCGATACCCATTGGGGAGACGATCGCGAAGGTGGTGATGTAGACTATGGAAAGCCAGGTCTTGGTTCGGTTGGCGATCAGCTCAACACCGATACAGAAGGCAATGACGAGCTTGTGAGCAGAAACAGCGCCAAGCATGTACCTTAAGAGAAAGAGGAGTTTCATTGAAATAAAGAAAATAAGTATTAGTTGGTATAGAAACTTTTTAAAACAATTACTTTTTCGCGCCTTTTGACATATAAATCTAAACCCCCCATTCACCGCAATATTCAATATACCTATCTCTTTCTAGCATCAGCCAAAGAAAAGAGATATACGAATGATTTTTTTTATTGTGTATGCGGGTTTCTTTACTGCTGGCGCCACCTGCTATCGAGTAGCAATACTAAACTTTAGTTTTAGTACTGCTATTTAACAAAAGATGGCGTTCAGCGGAAGAAGATGATTTTCTGCAGAATTTTGCGATTGCGTGACTTGGTCAAATTACCAAACTTACCACACGTTCGAAGTGCTGGATTCAAGGCCGACGGCAAGGCCCTCGAAGAGTTCGTGGATGGACAAGGCCAGCACGATGAGCAGACCGCGCAGCGCCGCGGTGACGTCATCTCCGTTGTCAATCGGCATGTGGCTGTGGCCGTGGTTGTTGTGATGGTGGATTTCAGCGTCCTGGAAGTACGTATAAGGGAAATTAATATTATATATGAGATCCGGCCGTTTTCATACAAACTAAGGCTATTTTTGTGACATCCATATGATATCAGCTAAAAAATATATTATGACTGTCACAGATTTGGCCAAAATTTCCGGACGCCATTTATGTTTTATTTAACGTATTTTTAGTCAATTAAGGTCCGTATTGATAAACAGCTCTCAAGTGTCACAGCGAGTTTGAGTTCGTATCAGAAATGTCATTTCAGTACAAAACGACCAGTCAAATCCATACTTAATATTGATCTCAATCTTGAGATCGCTTTATAAATACGAGCCTTAATGACTTTTGATTCAAGACTTTTCGCTTCCCCAGACCGCAATAAAAGTCCATTTCTAACTGGAACTTAGAGAACAGAAAGTTTATTTCGTGCTTTTACCGAATCGCCATCAGTATGCACTAGTTTTTCCCTGATCCACAGCCTGATCTCATCTAAAAAAATCAATCTTACCTTTTCTTTCTTGTATTCGTTGTCCACCAAATCAGCGGTAGAGTTCGTGACGCTGTTGACTCCATTACCCTCGACGGACGCACGCTTGCTCCTCCTGATGCTTAGGTTCCTGACCAAGGGCTGCGCCTTTCCATTTCTCCTCTCCCTTGAGTGGATGTACAGGTGAACCAACTCTTCGACCAGGTACATGATGAAGAAACCGCTGCATGTCAGAAGCGGAGTTAAGGAGAATTCGAACTGACTGAGTTTTCCTAGACCTGCGGACAAAAGAAAAAAGCTTTGTAAAAATTGCATTGTATTTTTTATCTGATTAATTACTGCGATCTCATAACGAGATCCACTCATAAGAATAGTGATTTCTGATAACAAAAATTAATAACACGCTCGTAGTCAGGTAAACAGGTATCTATCTTGCTTTAGAAGGCACGCTTATTTATGAATGAAATGACTATGAAGTGAAATCACGCATAATTTTTCGTATGTTCTCCTCTACCTCTGAATTTAATTTCACATACATTCAGCTGGTAAGAAAGCTACCTTACTTACTAAAATTTTCATGACGTGCAAGTATATTTTTAAAATAATGTAAGTAAGTACTTTGGGGAGTAAGGTTACGTACGCGTTTGGTTCCGGTTATTGTTGCGAATGGAGGTTTTCCACAAATTGCCCAAAACATCCATCCTGCGTTGGGCAAGCGAATACCAAAATGTGTACACGCAATTAAATCATTTCTATCCAGGACCGCTACGAAAGAAACTGGAGGGAAATGTTTACTTGCCATTACAACCTGATGGAAGAATGAATTGCTCTTCTGAGGCTTTCCCAAAGGACTGCCCACAACCACAATATTATATATAGCCTAGACCTCTTCAAAAAGAACATGAAAAGCATAGGGTCAGCAACATAGACTACGTAGACCGCATTATATTAGGCGGGGCGTCGATATGCTCTTTTATCTGACATAAAAAATAATCACCCTATAAACAGTTAGTTGCTCTTCAGAGTCAAAAACTACGAGAATTTGTTTTTCCACCCTGTTCTTTTCACTCTCATTCCACCTAGACAAGTAAGTACTAGATTGAGCCTGACAATAGGTATCTCAATCTCCGAATTCTCCGATTGGATACAAGTTATTGTGAGTATTTCCTACATTTCCTTTTTATGTGATGTGTGTCGTCACGTCGTCGCGGCGTCAAGTCGAGTATAAATCTGAATGAGCCATTGCAATATGGAGCAATATTTTACGCAAAACCAGCTCATGAATGTGTACAATGACTTCTTGAGAAATGTTAATAATGTAACTTCATTATATACTTGAGAATGTTCATGTAGTACATACCTAAGCGTGATATACCACACCTACATAAAATATGTTTGCATTATAATCAGGTACTTTGTCAATACAATAAAAATTCAACAAACACTGGCCTGCGAGGTTAATTAATTATATAAATAAATAATAGTTAACTCCACCTACGGCATACGAGATATGTCTTTCTTAACTTATGGAAAGACAAAAATATGGGAACATAGAAGATACGTGAAATGAAGTAAAGGTAACATACTATAAAGTAACATATCTGCAGTAAGATTGTCTAGTCTATCTTCTCAATAACCTTATACTTTTACATACATACATACATATAATCACGCCTCTATCCCTAATGGGGTAGGCAGAGCGTAAACGACCTAAACAAAGGTCGTTCCGCCACGTCTGACAAGTTTTGAGGGTTATTCCAGATAGATCTGTATATTGATATTAGTGACAGGTTGTCAGCCCATCGCCTAAATTACAATACTGAAACCCTCAAATACCTTAGCTGACTTTTACAGCATGCCCGGGAGGAGATGCAGCTGGCACATTCTATGTTTTTCTATCACTCCCAGTCCAGCATGGAAGTACTTTAACATAACTAGATATATTGTAGCAATTCTTTTTTTGTCGTTACGGTTACAACGTGTGTCATAATTTTTATCTCAAGTACGTTACAATGTTTCTAAATGGAGATATCACAAATAACGATTCCGCATTTGAGGCTAAACCCACAGAGATTAGATTCTTAACAACAGTAAGTAACTTATCTGCACTTGACACTTCTAACACTTCTATTACACCTTATGTAAGTATACAGGTACATACTTACTTAAGTGTCTTTGTTCTCCGTAGAAATGAATGTAGGATGTTGTATTTACGTACCTACCTATTAGGTACGTAAATACAACATCCTATGTAAAGAAGTGATTCAATCAAATCATCACCAGCCTGCCATCACATCATCAGTCTTACTGCTGGACATATTTCATTTCATTTATTTCATTTCATTTATTTCATTGCAATACATGTACATTTAAAAAAGGTCTTATATAAAAAAATATGTCTGGTACATGCACCCTGTTAGGGCATAGCAAAGTCTAAGAGAGGAGGCCATTTAGCATAAATAACATATTTGTCATAGTTTACAGCTAAAACATCATAATAACAATCAACATATGCCTCCCCCTTCCTGGTCTTCAGCGTTCTCATCCAATTTCTGCCCGCTTTTTTACGAACATCATCGCAGAACACTAAGGCCCGTATTTATAATTAGCTCTCAAGAGTGTGAGCGAGTTTGAGTTCGTATCAGAAACGTCATTCTAGTACAAAATCACCTGTCAAATCCACACTCAATATTGCTCTCAAACTAGCTTTATAAATACGAGCCTTAGTAACTTAAAATGTAGGCTTCGAAATGTTATAAATAATGTATGTGAGGTTACTCCATATTGCCGATAGAGAGGTGGGTCCCACCTAGTGTTGCTTACCCAATGAAATAAGAAAAAGAGTGAAGTGGGCGACCTCGGTCGGCTTTCGTACTCTGAACTTGCACTTTCCATACAAATACAAACATGAAATTCAAAATACATACTTAAATTCACGCCTTCACGGGAGGAGAAGAAGCTGGCACATTTCATGTGATTGTTATAAATTAAAGATTATTTTAGGATGCAGATTTATCAAATAAGAATAGTATTTGACCGAATTTGATGAAAATATGACATATTTATATTATGATACTTATACCTACTTATTAATAGATATGAAATCTTAACAGGATTAATAAAATAAATTATTATTGTGTTTCGTAATGTTGTAACAATTTCCCATGTTAGGTACCCTTAGGCCTTAGCCCGTATTGATAAACAGCACTCGAGACTGACGGCAAGTTTGAGTTCGTATCAGAAATGTCATTGTACTGGAATGACCTGTCAAATCCGCACTTAATATTGCTCTCAATCTTGAGATCGCTTTATAAATACGAGCCTAAGTAATTTTCCACTTATGGGTAGCGATTTGTACACAAATAAGCCTGATTCAGTTAACATGTTACACAATAGTACCTAAAGTAGTTCTAACTTGGCTTTGAGCCTAAAAGTAATCATTTTCAAAGATCGGCAAGTAGCCAAACGGATCAGGAAACCTACTGTAATATTATACAATAGGCTTTTCACGCCGTGTCATCACCATCGTGTGTTTGGTAGGTAATTTCCGTCAACGTTTCGATTTCATTGGTTTTCGTTTCATAGGCCCGTATTTATAATCAGCTCTCAAGAGTAATAGCGAGTTTGAGTTCGTATCATAAATGTCATTTCAGTACAAAACGATCTGTCAAATCCATACTTGATATTGCTCTCAATCTTGAGAACGCTTTATAAATACGAGCCATAGTAGGGCGGCGATATGGAGCACTGGAACCATTTATTCGTCGCAATATCCTAGGCGCAATTTTCACAATACCATCTGAGTTATATCAATGGCTGTGAAATTACATACAATTTATATACCTAAATTTAAATGTGAAAAATATTTTGTTATGCTATTGTACATTGTATGTACCCCATATTGTGCAAATACCTACTTATTAGCATAATAATAAACTACAGAACTCATTGCCTACGATCATCAATTATCCGGTGAACTATGACAATAATGACCAAAATGAATTATTTGTTGGAGAACACAATAATTATATTACGTTTATTTATTCAGTTGGGTGTAAATTGGCTCAACTGTTAAAGCTATATATTACCTACTATACCTAGTTTTAGTAAATTATAAGTTTAGTTTATGAATTGTTAACAAGTTTAATTGAATTTAACTTTAGTTCATTTTCATTTTCAGTCCCGTCCAGAATGAGGATTCTAAGTAGGTTGAAGAGAATTTAATTTTCTTTACAGTCATGAAATAAGTGCCTATTCGAGTTTCAAGATAAATAAGTTTTATGTGCTCTACATTTTTATTTAATAATGTTACTTTTTTTTATTGTTAAAACTTGATGATATTTTGTAGAGAATGTAGACAAGTACCTGTTTATCAAGAAAAACACAGAATAGTTTAATAAAAACAATAATATTGATGATAATGTAGAGCACCTTCAACATTTCACTCCAAAATTGCTTATTCGTTGAAGACAGTTTTTGCAATAAGAATAGCGAAGGGGTTTTTATTTTGACCTTGACTCGAACAAGTCTGCTCTGTCTGACGGACCACTCCTATGTAGCAAAAAAAGGACACAAAGGAAAGGTCAGATGAGATTCTTATTACTGGCCAGTTTTGTTTTGAAGAATAAAGAACTGTAAAAGGAGAATTTAAATAAGGAAACAAATGTGTTTCTTTGACATCAAAAAAGATTACTAGCTACAAGGTAGTAATCCCTACAGCTTTTTAAATGTTGTATCGGAAATGAAGAAAGAAATAATATTATGTAGGTACCTTAAATGTAAAATCTAAAGCTTTGAATACATACTGGGTATATGACGTATCCTAAGCTATAGATCTGGCTCCAGTATATCGATGAGTAGGTATCATTCAAGTCATCAATCACTCGACGTGCTTAATATGCTAAAAAGCTTCGACGACATTGCGTAAGCTTGTCAACTTAAGATTTATTTATTAAATGTAGCTTACGAAGACTATACTATTACGATAGATAATTTATATTTAAAGATATGAAGAATCTTGGTGGATCATGCATATTATCCGAGTATACATCATTACCTAACTCTATCTCGAATACCATTAGGAATAGGTTTAAATTTAAACAAGACCCATTCAAATATAACCCATCGCAAATTAATCGTCAATGATTTGAAAGAAAATTTAGGGTACATATTATACAAGAATTACAAACGTCATTTTATTAACTAGGTACCAACCATTAATTATTAATTAAATAACATTTGCAGGTAAATGTGTTTAACTAAGTCCGTCCGTTGTTTTTATTTTATATTTTATACGTAAATAAATATCATTAAATATCCTATACTAAGTAAGTGCGAAAAGAATGTGAAATGCGTTGTTATAACAAATTTATTATAAGACTGATGTTTTAAATAGTATGTTATGTTTTGATTCGTTACGAAGTCGGTTTGTAGAAAATGTTTTTGAATTTCATTTCCAAAACCGTGCGAACAATATTATAAATTAATGTACTTAGTGGTAAGAAATAATTTCAAATATTTACATTGCCTTTAATACTGTTAAAAAAACATGAACAAAATGTACGTTCAAACAATGAATTCCTATGTGCATGGATTAAAATACTAAGTATAAACAGATTTTTTTATATTAGGCATTGGTTGAAATTTTGACGTTACATTAAGAAACGTAGGTAGTACCTCCTAACTTTCAATGTCAGTTTATAAAAAGCGGGTTAGTAAATAATTAATCATTATTAACCATTTTCAAACAATGGTCTGTCAGTTCAGACAAGGTATAATTTATGGTTTTATTTTAGTTAAATTTTGTTTGTTCGAATCGTGGCCATGTTTTTTAAGCTCATTGATATGCAAGCCAAGTATCCAACAACATACTAGCGAATCTTAGCGCGGTGACTATTTTAGTCCACGAGCAAGATTCGGCGAATTTGCTTAACTTTGCTTCCGTGTGCTAGCTTAGATAGGCCAAGGTCTTGCGTAGAATAATTTGCAATCTGAATTAATTCTACATAATTAAATTATTTTAATATACGGGGTGTAAATGTAATGTGAAACTGATAGGGGTTGTTCATTCAACGAAACTAAACAAACTTCACCACGCCTTTTTTCAAAAAAAAAAAAAAACCCATACTAAATGACCCTCTCGATCAGAAAGTTTGTATGGAGAAGCCAATTCTTTTTTCATTTCCTGTAAGAATTCCTGGTGAAAGTTGTTCAGTTTCGTTGACTGAGCAATACTTATTCTGGTAGGTACGCTGTTCTTGTTCATTCAACTATTTAGTTAGTTTAGTTATTTTCACTAAGGCCCGTATTTATAATTAGCTCTCAAGAGTGACAGCGAGTTTGAGTTCGTATCAGAAATGTCATTCTAGAACAAAATTACCTGTCAAATCCGCACTCAATATTGCTCTCAATCTTGAGATCGCTTTATAAATACGAGCCTATGTATTATATTAATACATTGGGATTATGGAAATAGGATAAATCTTTGACAACGTTTGACGTGACGGCTATTGACTGGCTCTTGTTATTTAAATTTTATCAAATATCGTGAAGTAAATAAGACTTCCGTTATAGGACCGATAAATATCGATCGATCTTTTATTATACGATCGGTGGTCGTATGACAATCGGAGAGATTGAGGAAAGAAAGCCACGGTTACAAGCTGATTGTTTTAGAAAGTATAACTAAGTACTAGCATTTCCTCATTGTTCCTATTTATAGTACAAGTGCCTAGGTTGATACTATCTGAAGATGATGATTTTCTAAGAGTTTCACTTTTGTCGGTAAATGATCTCCTGTCTTCCCTTCTATGGGAAACGTCCTTTAGCTCCCTGTAGGTCTTCTACATCCGTCTTCTCTTTCAGTTGGTCACAATAGTTTCTTCTTGGTCTTCCTCTTCCTCTCTTTCCTTCAATCTTCCCCTCCATTATAACCTTTATAAATTCATCGTGTCTTAACAAGTGCCCTATCATTTTGACCCCTTCTATTTTCTATTACTGACAAAATTCTTCTTTTTTCCTTTACTTGTTTCAATACGCCGTCGGTCCCGGTTGCTGTCTTTGATAGTGGTCGTTACACAAACCATGACGGAGGCCTATAGCTGTGCTATTAGGCGGTTTAAATGACACCAGGGATAATCGGGTCGATCGACTTGGAACCCATACGACAGAAGAAGAAGAATACTTCTTCATTAGTAACCCTTTCTGTCCATTTGATTTTCTGCATTCTTCTCCATCTCCACATTTGGAAGGCCTCCAGCCTTTCCCTTTCCCTCTGGGTCATTGTCCATGTCTCTGAAGAGCTGTCTTTTATCTTAAAACCGAGCTGTTATATTTGCGGATACTTACTCGTATGTCCCAGTGGTTAGCTATTGTTGTGTGGCTGATAATTAGTAATACCTATCTATACAACGTGTAACAGAATGGGTATATGCATCGTGAAATGTGTGAATCTACCCATGAAACTGAACAACTTTCCCTAAGGAACATAGGTCGAAAAACGAAAAATAAATTTTGACCTTCCATACAAAATACATCAGCTGATAGCGCATTTAGTATGGGAAGTAATTTTTTTTTTTCGTATTTCGGCTTATGTTCCTTAGGAAAAGTTGTTCAGTTTCATGGATAGATTCACACATTTCACGATGCATATACCCTTTATGTTACACGTTGTATAGTACGAGGAACGGATTTACGATTACTCCATCGAGCAGAGTTGGTAGATCAGATAGATATTACTGGTGTTTATACATACATACATACATAAAATCACGCTATTATCCCTAATGGGGTAGGCTGAGCAAAACGTCTGACAAGTTTTAAGGTTTATTTCAAATTATAATGTAGGTATATAACAATACACTGAAACCCTTGAATCCCTAAGCTGGTTTTTACAGCATGCCCGGGAGGAGATGCAGCTGGCACATTCTATGTTTTTCTGTCACTCCCAGTCTAGCACGGAAGTACTGGTATTTATATAATGTAGAATTTTCATTAGATATTTTATTTTTATTCGAAGAAAGGAAAGCCTCATAGAAAATCCAGAAAGATACAATCCCCAACAGTACGGTTTAAGTACACATCACAAACAAAAACACAGAACAATACCGTATTTAATTCTTGACAGTAACAGCTCAGTGGTAATTGGCCGCTCGTGATGTACAGACACGATTTACTTTAGTCTCACTTCTCTACAATAACTGGCTTAATAGTGTAATTAAGCCTGCGCCATCACGAGAGCCTTGGCACTGTGGTTACTGCACACGATTTGGACTCCATAATGCTGTAAAAGTCCTCCAGGCTTGGCGGTGTTGTGACACGTACAATCTAACATGCAGGAGAACCTTCATAGCCGACTGTGCTGGGTCGCGGTTTTTCAGACCTTCCACTTTCTTTGCTTCCATGCTGGACTGGGAGCGATAGAAAAACTTAGAATGTGCCAGCTGCATCTCCTCCCTGGCGCATGCTGTAAAAACAAGCTAAGGGATTCGAAGGTTTTAGTATCTTGTAATTTAGGCGATGGGCTTACAACCTGGCACTACAGCAATATACAGATCTATTTTAAACAACCCTGACGTGGCGGAACGACCTTTGTTTGGATCATTGACCCTCTTTCTACCCAATCATAAGGAATACAGGCGTGAAAGTATGTTTATACACTTTCTATGGTAGAGTCCCGCGGTTCTCATTTTTTAAATTCAAACATCAGTAAAGAATATCGCCAGGTTCACTTGAAAGCCTTGCGGTAGGCACCTGTACCTGAAATCGTTGGTTCCCATTCCCAACGAAGCTGTGACTTTCTTTCTCACATATTGTAGAAAGATCACAAAGGAAGGTCGAGTGATCGCTTCACGCTTTTACTTTTGTTTGGAGCTAATGATGCGTGCTGTGAGTGGTTTGTTGTGAGAAGACAATGTGATCAATTACAACATAGTGTGTACCTAATGATTAATTAAGGCCCGTCAAATCCGCACTCAATATTGCTCTCAATCTTGAGATCGCTTTATAAATACGAGCCTAAGAGGCAGGTATATCTATTGATAACTAATGTAATGGGCGTTAGAATAGCTAAAAAAAGATTTTATATTATTTGCTATAAGTTTGCTAATCATTCTAGTCTTGGAAAAAGATGACTGTGACAGAATCGACGATGAGGCAAGTTAACTCTGATTCTCATTCATCCTGACCAGACGCGCTTTAGTCACTCAGCGAAAGAGATCAGCTTTTTGGCGCTGAAGTCGAAAGACAGGTGAAACGTTTACAAAAAGATACAAAGTTAGAATTTACGTACCCTTCCTATTCGGAAAACGTACAGTCGGCAAAGGAGACATCTGGGCAGGCCTGCTCGAAACGGATGAGATTATTTTTCAGGAAATTGTTAATGGATTTTCATGAAATTTCGTATGTTTGCACAATTGATTTACTGCAACAGATTTACAAAACATACAACGTCATAAACAATCGCGTAAACTAGTTAAATGAAATCGATTACACTCGCTAAAATGATCGCGATGAAGTTCAATTTGAAATCATTAACGAACAAGAAGTAGACCGGATACAAAATCAATCTGATTCGGATTTTGAGTGCCTTCATTAAAGAGGTATGAAAAATTACGTAACAAAACAAATTTTGTGATTATTGCGTTTCTTATGAAATCCAGACAGGTGAAATTTAACTATGTTTTGACTTGTATTTAATGCATGCCTCGGGAAAACGTATTTGACGCGGGTGTAACCGCGGGCGGAAAGCTAGAGTGAAATAAAGTGACTTAACGGGAAACTTTCCCCTTGATTTAATAGGTCGATTTTGTTTTATGGTTGTTTACGAAAGTGCAGTTCCGTTAATGTCCCGATAACTGCGGACGTGCGCGTGCGCTGCGTTCCGTACGCGACACACATTCTAATAACGAATGAATCATTTTTACTAAGAGTCTATCTATATCCATAAGCTTATCTGTATATGTATACAGGGTGTAAGAAAAAGTACTGCGTTTCTTTAAACCACATGTTCTAGTAATGATACCAAACAACTTTCGCAAAGAACGAAATTTTTAGCTCGAAATAAAATTTTGCCTTGTCCATACAAAATTACATATGAGGAGAGCATATTTGTATAGAAAAGACAATTTATTTTTCAAGATTAAATTTTAGTGCTTTGGGAATTAGGAAAGATGTTTGGTGTCATAGTAGAACATGTTTGAAGAAAGGCAGTACTATTTTTTACAACCTGTATAAAATTGTGTAAGTCTATGTCAATGGTATATAAAGTCAAATCAAATAAAAAAAAAACTAATACATAACTAAATTTTAAATTAATGTACTGTACCTAATTAAATATAGTAATGAAATAAACAAAGTAAATACGTAATTAAAACATAAAAATCTAAACAGAATAGTTAGAGAAAATTTACAGGTTCTTAATATATGTTTTACCATGTTATGTTCTAACTAAATAACTATGTAAAGTCTATGTTAAGTATTCGATTTTTATAGCTAGATGCGCATTTTGCACATAATAAAAACAACAAACAATCGGTGACGAATAGCTGTACGTGCCTTTGTTCGAAGCAATGTACTTATAAAGTACATATTTATAGTAAATGGAAGTTATTAACTCAGGTTTATTTCGACCTAATATACGTAAACGCAGTTTTCACTCTGGAAGTAGACCCGCCAGGCTTGAGCGTGCGTAATTTCAGTGTGTGAATGGCCTAACTTCTACTTGCTAACCTACTATAATTGCTTTGACCACATAATGCATTATATTATACCTAATAGTTGTGAACATAATTTACATGGTAAATGACACGTAGGTATTGCACATCTTCATGCGGATAGAATTAACATAAATGTAATTAACTGTCAAGTCATAAATTTATTGTAATTAATTGTTATATTATAATTATAAGAATCATATAGCAATTAATATGTTTTTTGATTTATGTAACACGAGCTACCTAGTTAGGTAAATAAAAACACCAGTCACTTCAAATATGGAACATGGAATATAGGACGTAATTTATGTGCAATAGAGAAGTTGCATATAAAATATTTTCAGTATCTGAACATATTTTCAAAAAATATCAAAAATGTTAATAACATCAGTGAAAACAGAAATAAAATAGATCAATCACCCAGATATACTGTTTATAAAGCTTGACTATCTATCTCTCTTTTCGAAACGAAATTTTTTATGGATGTAGTATGGCGCTCGTGTAATCGTGACATCACATTTACACTCGGGCCTCTCTTTCTAACTAACGGCTTTAAAGCATTATAACTCGTAAACTAATGAGTATTTTGTGAATATTTTCACATTTATTTTTTTATGGTAACAACAATTCTTACTGAAAATTTAAAAAGGCATGCAAGAACCTTATTATTATTTTTTACTGTCTTTTTTTGGGTTTATGGCGTTTTGCACATTAGTATGGCGTATTATAGAATCACGCACGTCACGACTGATAAAATTTAATCTAAATGTCGGGCGGAGGTTGAATTATATTTCATTATACAAAAAAAACGTGCTTAGACTCCATTATATATTAAAACTACCTCGTTAATAACGAAATATTCGTTCGTTCTGCTCTGCCAATTTAAATTGAATACATTAGATAAGCTATCAAGGCACACAACTTGAATATCAATTCTTTATATCCTTATAAGCATAATTTATATACCATTTACATATACACGAGTCGTTAATATATGCGTCGTTTAACGGCAAGTAGGTTTATTAGTATGTTTTTGCGTTATAACCAACAAACAAGGTCGTCGTTAGCGATTCCGCGTTGGCGTTAGTCGTTATCCGTTACGTCGTTATTCGTTAGAACGTTGAGGAAATTCCGCGACTCGTTCTGAGAATAAATTAACATCGTAATGGGGTTATTGGTAAGAGAGGACTCTAGAAATAAATAACAAGCATTTTGTGTCATGGGTGGGACATATTATACAGAGTGTTACCGCTTTCTTTTATTTTTCATGGATTCTAGATGATATTTTTTATGATATGTGCGTCGTCTCAAAAATAGGTATAGTTCTCGTAATAATTGACATTTTGAAATGCTATTGTTTTTTTTGTTCAATGCACAAACACAAATATAAAGGGTGATTTTATCGAAAAAGTCGAGATAGATCCGAAGATAAGAAATTAATTTTGTTTTTAAGTCAATTTTCTTTTTAGGAATACCAGAACACCTTCACACATTATACATGATGTATTGGAGAATGGAAGGCTGTATGCTGCTAACCATATTTGTGGTTAGAAAAAGTAGGTAGTAATGTGGTTAGCGCTGTTGCAAGTAAATTATTTTGCAATAACTATGAGTTTATGAACCGAGCCTATTGTAACGTTTACCATGTAAGGGAATTACTTTTGTGAAATAAAATAAAAATACATAGGTATGTCCATGTTTAAGTTTTGGCAGTCAGTAATACTTAGTACTGAGAGTGATGAATTATACATACATACATAATATCACGCCTGTATCCCTAATGGGGGGGAAGATTGAAGGAAAGAGAGGAAGAGGAAGACCAAGAAGAAACTATTGTGACCAACTGAAAGAGAAGACGGATGTAGAAGACCTACAGGGAGCTAAAGGACGTTTCCCATAGAAGGGAAGACAGGAGATCATTTACCGACAAAAGTGAAACTCTTAGAAAATCATCATCTTCAGATAGTATCAACCTAGGCACTTGTACTATAAATAGGAACAATGAGGAAATGCTAGTACTTAGTTATACTTTCTAAAACAATCAGCTTGTAACCGTGGCTTTCTTTCCTCAATCTCTCCGATTGTCATACGACCACCGATCGTATAATAAAAGATCGATCGATATTTATCGGTCCTATAACGGAAGTCTTATTTACTTCACGATATTTGATAAAATTTAAATAACAAGAGCCAGTCAATAGCCGTCACGTCAAACGTTGTCAAAGATTTATCCTATTTCCATAATCCCAATGTATTAATATAATACATAGGCTCGTATTTATAAAGCGATCTCAAGATTGAGAGCAATATTGAGTGCGGATTTGACAGGTAATTTTGTTCTAGAATGACATTTCTGATACGAACTCAAACTCGCTGTCACTCTTGAGAGCTAATTATAAATACGGGCCTTAGTGAAAATAACTAAACTAACTAAATAGTTGAATGAACAAGAACAGCGTACCTACCAGAATAAGTATTGCTCAGTCAACGAAACTGAACAACTTTCACCAGGAATTCTTACAGGAAATGAAAAAAGAATTGGCTTCTCCATACAAACTTTCTGATCGAGAGGGTCATTTAGTATGGGTTTTTTTTTTTTTTTGAAAAAAGGCGTGGTGAAGTTTGTTTAGTTTCGTTGAATGAACAACCCCTATCAGTTTCACATTACATTTACACCCCGTATATTAAAATAATTTAATTATGTAGAATTAATTCAGATTGCAAATTATTCTACGCAAGACCTTGGCCTATCTAAGCTAGCACACGGAAGCAAAGTTAAGCAAATTCGCCGAATCTTGCTCGTGGACTAAAATAGTCACCGCGCTAAGATTCGCTAGTATGTTGTTGGATACTTGGCTTGCATATCAATGAGCTTAAAAAACATGGCCACGATTCGAACAAACAAAATTTAACTAAAATAAAACCATAAATTATACCTTGTCTGAACTGACAGACCATTGTTTGAAAATGGTTAATAATGATTAATTATTTACTAACCCGCTTTTTATAAACTGACATTGAAAGTTAGGAGGTACTACCTACGTTTCTTAATGTAACGTCAAAATTTCAACCAATGCCTAATATAAAAAAATCTGTTTATACTTAGTATTTTAATCCATGCACATAGGAATTCATTGTTTGAACGTACATTTTGTTCATGTTTTTTTAACAGTATTAAAGGCAATGTAAATATTTGAAATTATTTCTTACCACTAAGTACATTAATTTATAATATTGTTCGCACGGTTTTGGAAATGAAATTCAAAAACATTTTCTACAAACCGACTTCGTAACGAATCAAAACATAACATACTATTTAAAACATCAGTCTTATAATAAATTTGTTATAACAACGCATTTCACATTCTTTTCGCACTTACTTAGTATAGGATATTTAATGATATTTATTTACGTATAAAATATAAAATAAAAACAACGGACGGACTTAGTTAAACACATTTACCTGCAAATGTTATTTAATTAATAATTAATGGTTGGTACCTAGTTAATAAAATGACGTTTGTAATTCTTGTATAATATGTACCCTAAATTTTCTTTCAAATCATTGACGATTAATTTGCGATGGGTTATATTTGAATGGGTCTTGTTTAAATTTAAACCTATTCCTAATGGTATTCGAGATAGAGTTAGGTAATGATGTATACTCGGATAATATGCATGATCCACCAAGATTCTTCATATCTTTAAATATAAATTATCTATCGTAATAGTATAGTCTTCGTAAGCTACATTTAATAAATAAATCTTAAGTTGACAAGCTTACGCAATGTCGTCGAAGCTTTTTAGCATATTAAGCACGTCGAGTGATTGATGACTTGAATGATACCTACTCATCGATATACTGGAGCCAGATCTATAGCTTATCTAATGTATTCAATTTAAATTGGCAGAGCAGAACGAACGAATATTTCGTTATTAACGAGGTAGTTTTAATATATAATGGAGTCTAAGCACGTTTTTTTTGTATAATGAAATATAATTCAACCTCCGCCCGACATTTAGATTAAATTTTATCAGTCGTGACGTGCGTGATTCTATAATACGCCATACTAATGTGCAAAACGCCATAAACCCAAAAAAAGACAGTAAAAAATAATAATAAGGTTCTTGCATGCCTTTTTAAATTTTCAGTAAGAATTGTTGTTACCATAAAAAAATAAATGTGAAAATATTCACAAAATACTCATTAGTTTACGAGTTATAATGCTTTAAAGCCGTTAGTTAGAAAGAGAGGCCCGAGTGTAAATGTGATGTCACGATTACACGAGCGCCATACTACATCCATAAAAAATTTCGTTTCGAAAAGAGAGATAGATAGTCAAGCTTTATAAACAGTATATCTGGGTGATTGATCTATTTTATTTCTGTTTTCACTGATGTTATTAACATTTTTGATATTTTTTGAAAATATGTTCAGATACTGAAAATATTTTATATGCAACTTCTCTATTGCACATAAATTACGTCCTATATTCCATGTTCCATATTTGAAGTGACTGGTGTTTTTATTTACCTAACTAGGTAGCTCGTGTTACATAAATCAAAAAACATATTAATTGCTATATGATTCTTATAATTATAATATAACAATTAATTACAATAAATTTATGACTTGACAGTTAATTACATTTATGTTAATTCTATCCGCATGAAGATGTGCAATACCTACGTGTCATTTACCATGTAAATTATGTTCACAACTATTAGGTATAATATAATGCATTATGTGGTCAAAGCAATTATAGTAGGTTAGCAAGTAGAAGTTAGGCCATTCACACACTGAAATTACGCACGCTCAAGCCTGGCGGGTCTACTTCCAGAGTGAAAACTGCGTTTACGTATATTAGGTCGAAATAAACCTGAGTTAATAACTTCCATTTACTATAAATATGTACTTTATAAGTACATTGCTTCGAACAAAGGCACGTACAGCTATTCGTCACCGATTGTTTGTTGTTTTTATTATGTGCAAAATGCGCATCTAGCTATAAAAATCGAATACTTAACATAGACTTTACATAGTTATTTAGTTAGAACATAACATGGTAAAACATATATTAAGAACCTGTAAATTTTCTCTAACTATTCTGTTTAGATTTTTATGTTTTAATTACGTATTTACTTTGTTTATTTCATTACTATATTTAATTAGGTACAGTACATTAATTTAAAATTTAGTTATGTATTAGTTTTTTTTTTATTTGATTTGACTTTATATACCATTGACATAGACTTACACAATTTTATACAGGTTGTAAAAAATAGTACTGCCTTTCTTCAAACATGTTCTACTATGACACCAAACATCTTTCCTAATTCCCAAAGCACTAAAATTTAATCTTGAAAAATAAATTGTCTTTTCTATACAAATATGCTCTCCTCATATGTAATTTTGTATGGACAAGGCAAAATTTTATTTCGAGCTAAAAATTTCGTTCTTTGCGAAAGTTGTTTGGTATCATTACTAGAACATGTGGTTTAAAGAAACGCAGTACTTTTTCTTACACCCTGTATACATATACAGATAAGCTTATGGATATAGATAGACTCTTAGTAAAAATGATTCATTCGTTATTAGAATGTGTGTCGCGTACGGAACGCAGCGCACGCGCACGTCCGCAGTTATCGGGACATTAACGGAACTGCACTTTCGTAAACAACCATAAAACAAAATCGACCTATTAAATCAAGGGGAAAGTTTCCCGTTAAGTCACTTTATTTCACTCTAGCTTTCCGCCCGCGGTT
>JARACY010000615.1:0-84380 GCA_029255725.1 Scrobipalpa atriplicella
AATACAAAGTTTTAAGTGGAAGTAATAATACTTATAAGTAGAATTGGTTTTTATATTTATAGGGACAAATTATACAATTTTCTAGTGCATATTTTAAGATCTTTTGTTTAGCAACACACAAGTAACATAAAAAAGACAACTGAAGATAAATTAATCTGTAGATATAACCTGTATATTCTGTTTGTGTTGTCATTCCTTCCTGTTTTCTTATTATCTTACTTCTATGAAAAAAAAGACTAAGTAAATCAATCAGTTCCTAGAGAAAGTATAGGTAGATAGGTACTTACACATATATTCACAGGTAGGTACAGTACCTATCAGCAAAGGAGATTTATCTGGCCAGGGCCGCTCGAAACGAATGAAGTTATTTAGACGTTATTGATGTTTTGTCATTCCTTCCTTATACAACGTGTAACAGAAAGGGTATATGCATCGAGAAATGTGTGAATCTACCCATGAAACTGAACAACTTTCCCTAAGGAACATAGGTCGAAAAACGAAAAAAAAATTTTGATCGTCCATACAAAGTGCATCAGCTAATAGCGCATTTAGTATGGGAAGTCAATTTTTTTTTTCGTATTCCGACCTATGTTCCTTAGGGAAAGTTGTTCAGATTCATGGGTAGATTCACACATTTTACGATGCATATACCCTTTATGTTACACATTGTATAATAGTTAGTTTTAGTAATTGGGTGTTAGTTATTAACTTTTTTACATGAAATCTTTTACTCTATAGTCTCTATAAAAAGTAAAATGTCCGCGTATTTAGGGAAATCCCAACGTAAGAAATAAAATCCTCAGACTTGTAGGTGGTACAAGAATTTCTCATCCTAAAGCTTTTAAGCCGTTCTGCGCAAAAGAAAAACGAAATACAATTGTGTAAGTATCTTTATTTAAAGCAGCGGCCACAATTCGACGTAAACAAGATTTAACTAAAATAAAACCGTACCCGTCATTTTTCCTCTTGAGCGAACAGAAAAGGATGGCAGTATAGACGAACTTATTTTAATCCTGGCAGTTCAAAAATCTATGGATAGTTAAGTCTAGTTAAGTCGTGATGCGAACGGGTCCCGACTTAAATACTTTGAAATTTTTGAACTAGTTCATCTTACAGGATTAAAATAAGTCCGTCTATACTGCCATCCTTTTCTGTTCGCTCAAGACAGAAAATGACGGATATGGTTTAATAAATTAAAAAAATGAATCTTGTTTACGCCGAATCGCGGCCAATGTCATAGATCTTGGAAGCGCGTTACGATAACATTTATTGTTGGCAATAAATAACAATACTGACGGTTTTTTTTAGGTTTGTTTATTTCTCATACATGAGAATAGTACAAACGTATAACAATAATTATGTTGTTGGTAAGACCAATTTTATTAGTCGGGCAGTTTGACGTAACTAATTATGTTTTCAATGTTTTTTATTTCTATTTACACACTGCACAGAAGCACATATTTTTTTCCAGGTACTAGCGCAACCTAACTTAGGCCCGTATTTTTAATCGGCTCTCAAGAGTGACAGCGAGTTTGAGTTCGTATCAGAAATGTCATTCCAGTACAAAATTACCTGTCAAATCCGCACTCAATATTGCTCTCAATCTTGAGATCGCTTTATAAATACGAGCCTTAATGTTTAAAAAAAAAAATATTGCTTTTGTCAGCGTGTCCCCTTTACGAAGATTTGTTTAAGCAATCTGCAAAGTGTTGGACGTGAATCATGCTCAGATCTTAGCTTACGGCCTTTGTCTTGCGCACGTGCCTGTATCGTCCAAAATGGGGAACTAATGGCGGTATTCCAGTGAGTAGGTATGGTTTGTTTGAAGAACTTGTGTTGTGTATTCTGAACGCATTGGCAACATCAATCACTTGAGTTTGTCTAGGTCGCGTTTGTGATGCGTGGTCAGATGAGGATAATGGTTCGACGCCGCCGTTTAGGTGCTTAATTTTTAAAAGATAGCTTACTGGTAAATGTCGGAAGAGCAAAACGATTTATCTTTTGTTCTTGACTAAAATAGGGATAAATTAAATTACTTTTTCAAGTAATCATAAAATGAGCCTCTTTGCTCCCTTGCCATTTTGCGAACACGCACTTTTACCGTTTGAGTTTTTATTTTACCGTTACGTAACAAAATGGATGTTAACGGATAACAAACCAGTGACAATGATGTAAAACTAGCTATATTTAGTTGGAACATTGTCATAGATCTTTGGCCAGGCTCTACACTGACATTTATTGTGAACTGAACAAGCGCTCAGCTTGCCACACAATTAATATTGCAATGTTGGCCTAACGGGGTTTATCCCGCTGTAATAGCGCCACTACCTTTAAAAATAAACCATTGAAAAATGTGACAATGATGTAAATCTAGTTATGTTTAGTTGGAACATTGTTAATATTGCAATATTGGCCTAACGGGGTTTACATAATTTCCAGTTATCCCGACTGACAGGAATAGATAAATATATATTTTTTAATTATCCCTACTACTAGGGCTAGACCGGTAGTAGGTAATGGCAGTTGGGGGGAAAACCCATACAATTTAAAATACTATACACAATATTATTTTTTGACATTATTTATTATAAAGCTACTTCAATATTGCTGTTGTTTGCGGGACAAACCCTCTTAAAACACGCTCTGTAAATTTACAGGCGTGAATTTGCAATTGTTATTCCGAGCGGAGAAAATTACATTGCGCTTGAAAAATCACCAACCAGAATTATTTTTACAAGAGGTTATTCTCGGGTATGATTTTAACTGCACTAATAATAAAATAGAAAAAAAAAAATAATACCTCGGAAATAAACTTTGCCTTGAATTATAGTTGTATGAAAGTAGTCTAACTTTTTTCTGTGGCTACGAGTGCCATGTCAGAAATGAAACGGTTTACAGTTGAAGCAAAAAATACTGCTTATATTTGTTGCTGTTTGTGAAGAGATCTATATTACGACAAGGATTTCAGTGAAAGTGGCAAAAAAAAGAAACTAGCACCGCCATCGCCATTTTTTGACAGATCTATACAAATAATATGAATAAATTCGCCTCGGGAAGAACTTCAACCTGCGACTTCAGAATGCCGTTCCGTCGCTTTGCCAACTGAGTTCTCTATACAAATTGAGCGCCCCCAACAACGTTCATTTAAATGCCTTGTTGATATGAATAGTTGACATCAACTAATATTTACATCTGAAAGGACTGCGTTTAAAAACAGATGCTGCTAGTCACTAACTAACCATATAGGGAGTAAAAAAATTAGCTGAACTAACTTTAGGCTGTGAACATACATACATAAAATCGCGCCTTTATCCCTATTGGGGTAGGCAGAGCGAAAATGACCGAAAGGTCATTCCGTGTGAACCTACCCATAAAACAGAACAGCTTTCCCCAAGGTACATAATACCAACTTGCCGCGGTCGACTCGGTGGAACGCAGAGCTAAGAGGCTCATTCGCGACAAAAAACTGCTAGAAACCAAGTTTTATTTTATAGCCTGAAACATCGCTGTAAGGTTGCCTGCTGTCGGGTTTGGTCAGCAGTTTTTTTTCTACACTCAGTATTAAAACGTTTGCACACATGTTTTTGTGAAGATGGCTGTGGTTTTATTAGGTTAATTAAATGAAAAAGAGGTATGGAACTCTGTCGTTCCATCGCAGCATACCAGAAACAAATCTGATTGTAAAATACCCCTTAATTAAAAAAAAATAAAGACTTGTTATTTTTAGATTAGGTAAAATATTTTACCTAATCTAAAGATTACAGACAGATTAGATACAGTTTTATAAATATGTACCTAGTGTTATAGTAGCAAAGTCAAATTAGCCGAAAAGATAACATAAAATTATTATAGTCACAGTAGAGCAAGAACGTTAATTGCACTTTATAACTCGTGCATTTCATTTTGAGGGTTGAAAGAAAAGTAGTATGCTGCAGGTTTTATTACACAGAAATACGAGAACAAAGAGCTTTGAGTTGAGATTATATTTATTTATATTCGCTCTAGTATGGTTTCGGTCTGTATAAAACCAAGTCATTGTCTTGTTTCTGTCAAGAATATTCCGTGCTTCAGAAGGGCATGTTAAACCGTTCGTCCTGTCTTTGATAGAGGCCAATTAGACGTTTAAACTTATGAAATCAGGGCTGAAAATAATCAAAATTCAGAATAACATTATTTGCTATAAACAGGCTATATGCTCGTCGCGGGTCTGTGGGTCAACGTCTACAAATACAGCATCATAAAACCATAGAAGAAAATTGTATATTGTGTAAAATATCATAATACCTCACATTATTTAACCCATAGAAAGATGATTATAGGTAGCTCCATCTTGTGACTGGGACTCATTTTTCTCGTTTTATTTTCAGACGGGGCCGAAGACTGTTCATGCTACAAATGCTGGTGCTGTGTTTTATACCTCACGTGGCACTAGTGGCACAAAACTGCAGTGTCATGGCACAGTTAGCGCAGACGCTGGACGCCTCGCTCTATCTTCACACTGAGGTAAGTGTTAGAGAGAGATAACTTTAGTTACATTATTGTTGTTGTGTTTTATACCACACGTGGCACTAGTGGCAGTGGCACAAAATATGGCACAACTAGCACAGACGCTGGACGCCTCGCTCTATCTGCGAGAGTACCTATAGGTGGATAGTGGATACTGCAAATTCCTATGTAACTTACATGTACAGCTTGCTACAACAATGTTCCATGCACTTAGTGGCAAAACCATAGCTTAAAGCTGTTTGAGCCAATTGTGGTCAGGTATGATGTTACCCGTTCACTGTGGCCAAGTGAACTCAACATCATTTTACCCACTGGCAAGTTTAATAAAGGGCTCTCCAGACCTTCCTATCCTACATCCTAAATCGGATGGTGTGACCATTTCACTTGACGACCCGCATAGCCTAGTTGGCAGTGCATTCGCCTGCTACGCATCCGATTTAGGATGGATTTAAATTCAAATGCCCGTTTCTGGGTCTGAGTGTTCTTCAAGGTTGTTACTGTGTATGCCTATGGTACCCCGATACAGTGACTCCTAGTGGGGGCTATGATCGTGTTTTTTTTCTCTTTTCAAAAATGGAGGATCTGCAGAAAAAAATTGCAGTCAGGGCAAAAGAATTGGGTTGTAGTGTATGACGCATGACCTATATTTATGGAATGCAACTTGTAATAGATAAGAAAGCTACGTTATGTGACCTTTACAATGGAATGCAAATATTAATGTTTATAGATAAATACTACGTCATTTGACATTTAGATAATGTTAAGTAAATAAGCTACGTCATTTGACATTTCCTAAATTATGCTGACTATGCTGAATGATAAGCTACGTGTACAAATAACTTACTACGTATGATTGTCCTAGATTTAGTAATATATAAACCCCTGCTTATTGGAATAAATCATTATCTACTCAGAACCTGAACGTGTTTAACTTACATCCCCCGCGCTGCACATTACATGGCGACCCTGCCAGTCCACTGTTTTTAGGCAGTGCTGGTCCGAAGTGGGTTCCGAGCCATAGAGTGAAATGTAAAGTACAGTAAAAGTTTCGCGAGTGAAGTCTAAAAGAAAGTCCATAAAAATGAAGTTACAGAAATAAAGACTTACGTGAAGCGGAAAATAACATCAGATCGACAACATGGGAAACACTTCGGCAAAATCAAAGACGCAGAAAGAAGAAATAATAATTGCCCAGAATGGAGCAGGTAACAGTGCAGGTGCTACACAGACGCAGTTATCCAATGAGTATTACCATTCTTCAAACATTATGATAATAGCAATTGTCATCATGGTAAGCATCGTGTTCATCTACTTCATATGGAAAAAAGTTCATAAATGTCTCACTAAGAAGATTGAACGTCAGCTAGCAGCAACAGAAATGCGTCGTCCTCGTCGTATGTCAGTGTAACGTATTATGTGTATAAAGTCAATAGAGAATAGTGGAGTGACGTGCGATTAGATACACCAGACCGCGAGACGGACAGCAAGTTATGTGAGTGAGTGAACTATTTGTTTATTTTATTTCTTTTAACTTCCAAATTGTATAAATGACTGAGATTAAAGAGATATATGAAAAAATCAAGTCGATACAAGAGTATTTAAGGAAAGTAGGTCCAGATCGTAGACATAGTGAAACCAGTAAAGAAAAATTTGCAGAAGCTAAACTATTGTATAAGCAATACGAAACTTATGTAGAAACTTATAGCGATAAAGTAGAACATGCAGAGATTTCTGTAAAAGACTCAGAAACGATAAAACTTTATATAGCTGAAATAGAGAAATTGTATAACAAAATTAAAGAGTACGAAGCTGAAGTGATAATCATGTCTGCAAAACAAGACTTTGATTTAAAAACAGCGGCGTCATTGCTGCCTGTTATGAACGGTTCAGATCAAACTACACAACAACTCATAGATGCAATCGAATTATATTCATCATTGATAAAAGACAGTGAAAACCATATTTTAATAAGCTTTGTTTTAAAAACAAGATTATCTCAAAGCGCAAAGTTGAGATTAGCTCAAACTTATACAACTGTTCCACAAATGGTGAATGAAATGAAACAACATTTGTTGATAAAAAAATCAGACACGGCTTTACAAAAACAATTACAAATGACTAAGCAAGGCGGTAGGTCCATTGAACAATTTGGACAAGAGTTAGAAAACCTTTTCGTTAACCTAACCATTTCGCAAGCTAACGGCGATGCAAAATCTTATGACATATTAAAGCCTTTAAATGAAAAACAGGCCATAAATAGATTTGCTGATGGATTACGTAGTGACAAGCTAAGTACAATTATATCAGCACGTGGTTATACGTCTTTAAAAGATGCAATTCAAGGAGCTAAAGACGAACAAACTTCGATGACCCCTTCTACGTCATCGTCAGGCCAAATGTTCTATGTACGCGAAAGAGGGTACAAAAAATCATTCCGTGGAAACTTTAAGAATAATTGGAATTCTCGTTCACAGATACAGAGAAATCCAAGGCCAATAGTACATGTCCGTAAAAATAACTTCCAAGGTAACACAAACATGCGTTATCAAAATGGGAGCAGAGGTAGAAAATCATACAAAAGTAGACATCATCGTATAAATGTGGCGCAAGAATCGATTAAGCCTAATGATGATTCAAATATTTTGGATCAAACATTTTTTCGAGGCTAAAAACTATATATTGACATATAATAATATGAACTCAGCCAAATTTGCTATCAACGGTCAATCATATACATGGTTGATAGATACCGGTGCGTCACTGAGCGCAGTAAGACGTGAAGTAGCTCTAACTTCAGGCGGGTTCATTGCACCAAAAGTCACACATATAGATGGAATAGGAGGAAAAATTATATCAAATCAATGCGTACGTTTACATCTATCTCAAGGAAAAAAATATTATTTTAATCATAATTTTCATGTTTTACAAGATTTACCAACAAATATTGACGGAATAATAGGACAAGACTTTTTAATTAAATACAAATGCCTTATTGATTATGAAAAAGAAACATTAACTTTGAATACGGGAACCAACTTATTAACCATACCTTTAAAATTATATAAGTCAGCTGATAAGCAAATAAGATCATCTTGTTTAAAAATACCGGCTAGAAGTGAATCAATAATTAAAATACCAGCAACAATACAGGAAGATTGTGTCGTACTATCAAGCGAAATTTGTGAAGGAATTTTCGTAGCAAATACTGTAACAAGAAATACGAATGGAGAGATAGCGGTAAAAGTTTTAAATACAAGAGAAGAAGAAGCAGTTATAAACCAGTTTACACCAGAAATAAAACCCTTAAAAGAATTTGATTACTACTCATTCGAAAAAAGTACAAATAATGCACAAAGAGTGAAACTTTTATTTTCAATATTAAATGTAAATAATTTAAATAACGAAGAAAAAAATTCTATTGCTAATATATGTGCAAAATTCGCAGATGTTTTCCATTTACCAGGCGATAAATTAAATACAACTAACCTTTATGAACAGACGATACATTTAAAAAACGCCTCACCAGTTTACAGTAAACCTTATCGCTTGCCACAATCCCAAAAGGAGGAAATTAATAGACAAATCAAACAAATGCTTAAAGATGACATTATTGAGGAATCACAATCCGAATGGTCGAGTCCATTATTACTTGTACCAAAGAAAGAGGACGCAAGTGGAAAAAAGAAATGGAGAATTGTTATAGACTACAGAAAGTTAAATGAGCAAATAGAGAACGATAAATTTCCACTGCCAAACATAAATGAAATTCTAGATTCCCTTTCAGGTGCAATGTATTTTAGTACTTTAGATTTAAATCAAGGTTATTATCAAATCAAACTAGATCCACTAAGTCGAAAATATACAGCATTTATTGCTGATAAGCATTATCAAATGAAAAGGATGCCAATGGGATTAAAAATTAGTCCAAACGTGTTTAGCAGAGCAATGACTATAGCTATGTCTGGATTAAATTATTCAAAATGTATAGTTTATTTGGATGATATCATTGTAATGGGACGAAATTTGGAACAACATAATAAAAATCTAATTGATGTCTTCACCAGACTACGAAAAGTCAATTTTAAAGTTAACCCATTAAAATGTAATTTCCTACAGAAAGAAATTTTGTATTTAGGACATATTGTAACACCAGAAGGTATAAAACCAGATCCAAAAAAAATAACAGCTATTCAAAACTATCCAGTACCTAAAACTACAGATGAAGTTCGGAGATTTGTAGCATTTGCAAACTATTATAGAAAATTTATTGCAAAATTCTCAGAAATAGCTCAGCCACTAAATAACTTATTAAGAAAAGATGTGAATTTTGAATGGAAAAAAGAATGTTCAATTGCATTTGAAAAGTTAAAACAAGTCATGAGTAACCCACCATTACTACAATATCCAGATTTTTCAAAAGAAAATGAATTTATACTTCATACAGATGCATCAGGTATAGCTATAGGTTGTGTGCTATCTAATGGAAATGGTTTGCCCGTAGGGTATGCAAGTAGACCCTTAAATAAGGCTGAAAAGAATTACCCAACGATAGAAAAGGAATTATTAGCAATTGTATGGGCAGTAAAATATTTTAGACCATATTTGTACGGACGAAAATTTAAAATTATAACAGATCATCGTCCATTAATTTATCTTTTTAATATGAATAATCCTTCAAGTAGACTGACTAAATTTCGTTTATGCCTAGAGGAATATGATTTCACGGTAACATATTTGAAAGGAAAGGATAATGTAGCTGCAGACGCATTGTCCCGGATTGAAATTACCAGTGATGAATTGAAAGAAGCGAACAGGCATATTATATCAGTTATGACTAGAGCTCAAAGGAAAAAGTTACGAGAGCAAGGAAAAGTCGTAAATACGCAAAGTAAGGTCTCTAATAATGATAATTGGTCTGATCACCCAAAAATCGTAGAGATACTTAAGAAACCAAACAATCTGATAGAATTAAACTTTAATGAAAGAGACTACAATAAAATATGTGCACAGACAGATTGTCAAAGTAGTCCAACTAAAATTTTCATCTATTCGCCTACAAAGCAAATAATGTGTGTCAATCCTAATTCTCGATCGCGTACGAAACGAGCTTTCTTCGTGAATGAATTAGATACGTTCTGTAAGACACTACATATAGATGAATTATGCATAATACGTAATTATGACACCGCTAATGTGATAAAAGAGTTAACTCAATATATAAATATGTGTAAAGGTAGGTCCGGACCGCGATTATGCATACTAAAAGGTGTCACAAAAGTAAACAATATCGACGATAGGCGCGTCATATTGAATGATAATCATATTCTGCCGACTAGTGGCCATGCAGGTATCCGTCGGATGATAAATAAAATAAAACGTTACTATTATTGGCCAGGCCTTGATAAAGATATATATAATTTTGTAAAGCGTTGTGAAAAATGCCAAAAACAGAAGTTTTGTAACTATAATAGACAGCCAATGTGTATCACAAGTACGGCAACTACAGCCTTCGATAAAGTGTTTTTGGATTTAGTAGGCCCTTTGAGTAAGGATACAAATGGATATAGCTACATATTGACACTTCAGTGCGAGCTCACGAAGTATGTCGAAGCGTATCCACTTCTAAATAAGGAAGCCGAGACGGTCGCGCGCGCATTCGTGGATAATTTTATTTTACGTTACGGAATACCTAATGAAATAGGAACAGATAGAGGAAGTGAGTTTATTTCATCCACCATGCGTGATGTGTGTAAAATTTTAAATATTAAACAATTGCAATCAACCGCTTATCATCATGAGAGCTTAGGTTCTTTGGAAAATTCACATAAATCTTTAGGAGCGTTTTTAAGAATACAAACTGATAACCAGGCCCATAAGTGGAGTGATTGGTTGCAATATTGGTGTTTTTCGTATAATACTTCAGTTCATACGGCAACGAAATATACACCTTATGAACTTGTATTTGGAAAGAACTGTAGAATACCAAGTAACCTTATTAATGATATAGATCCAATGTATAACTATGATTCGTATCCAATAGAATTAAGGTATAGATTACAAAAATCCCAAGAGGATGCTAGAAATAATTTAATTTTGTCAAAAGAAAATAGAAAAAATGTTTATGATAAAAAGTGTAAGTTTATTAATTATAATATAGGAGAAATGTTGCTAGTAAGAAAAGAAGATAGAGAAAAATTAGATTCAGTGTACACGGGACCATACACGGTAATTGAAGACCAAGGTGTGAATGTAAAAATTTTAAAGTCAGGAAAAGAATATGTTTTGCATAAAAATAGAACAAAACCATACCATTTTTAAGTTTAATTTTTGTATACAACTATGTTTTCTTAATTTAAATTTTATTTGTTTGTATTATGACTCTATGTTTTATTCATTTAAAAAATTTATTGGTTTTGATATTAAAATAAAAACAACAAGTCACATTTTATAAGTATAATATATAAAAACAGATTACAAAATTTACTTACTCACTGAATATATTATAAGATATATTAAAAAAAATAAAAAACACACACACACTGTAACTATCACAAGCCTAACAGATCGCCGAATTCCTCTTCAAATTCTCTTTCCTCCCAAATGAAGTACCAAAATAATCCGCTTGGAGTGTTTTTGAAATCAAAGCTCAAGTGTTGGCCGCTTGGCATGTTAAAACTCAAATTTGCCAGCAGATACGTCGCCCGGTCTATGTTCATATCTTGGGGGCACAGCAAATGATGCCCCAGCGGAGCATCCAAACACGCGAGGTAGCGGGGTGCTCCGGACGGTCCATCATATTTTATTGTGATATAAAAACACTGCACATTATGTACAGCCGCAAACAGATTGACTTGATAGTTCAAGTATTCAAGGATTTCTTGAGACATGTCGAAAATTGTTTTTAAGAAGATAGTAAGTTTAAGAGACGTAAAATTTCTATGAAATTCAGATAGCAAATGACCAGGAACAAAACCACTAATCATAACATTGAATGCAACCCGAAACATAGCAAAAACAATGTGACGTGTATGTTCTTAATAAGGACTCCAATTTTCTTACCTAGCACTATTTAGAAGTAAGCCTAGCGAAATTGATACGTAGATAAACAATAAGATATCAAATGATTGAATCGAGAAGATCATTCATTATCAAAACAACTTCCTATAAGTTATAGATACTATGAAACTTATGTATGTTCTAAGTTGAAACCAAACAATGTAATGTTTGTTTATTTTATACAATAGGTACCTGCTACCTACATATTAAGCATATATAATCTTTCTTTATTTTATAAGTTTAAGTAATGAAATTGTATGTAAACATAAGCCAAAATTTTTGCTAAAACCCTTAAAATTTTGTCTCAAAAATAGGGGGATGATGTAGTGTATGACGCATGACCTATATTTATGGAATGCAACTTGTAATAGATAAGAAAGCTACGTTATGTGACCTTTACAATGGAATGCAAATATTAATGTTTATAGATAAATACTACGTCATTTGACATTTAGATAATGTTAAGTAAATAAGCTACGTCATTTGACATTTCCTAAATTATGCTGACTATGCTGAATGATAAGCTACGTGTACAAATAACTTACTACGTATGATTGTCCTAGATTTAGTAATATATAAACCCCTGCTTATTGGAATAAATCATTATCTACTCAGAACCTGAACGTGTTTAACTTACATCCCCCGCGCTGCACATTACAGGGTAGTTGCATTTTCAAATAAGGCAATGTGAATTTCCTTGGAATCTTTTAAAGCCATTTTTGCTAATTGTCAGCTTGTTCTACCACAGCCAAAATCTACCAAAATAGCAAAAACTGCAACTAATGGTTAAGTACATTTTATCCGATTTAGGACGGTCGGATCGGAAGGTCTGGAGGGCTTGAAGGGTTTGGACCAGGATTCGAGTGCTATGAAGTGTGACACAAAACACAGACGCTTCTCTAACAGCTTCTGTGTTAAATCCTGTGAATGCATTCCGAGAGAAGTGCAATCGCCAAGTTTAGCAGTTGAAAATGGAGCCAAGTATTTTGTAATTTTGATCATTTTATAGTAGTGATGTTCAGACATACCTACTATTTTTTACAAAATAACTACCGTTCATAGTTATTTTACCGATTTTACCTCTGACATTAAATTTTGTATTTTTTACATATTAAAAGTGCTAAGCTAAGTTAACATGGAGTAATTCAGTACCTACCTACTTATTTGATATTAGAGCTGGAGGTAAAATAACTACAGATAGATATAGAAAACTATATTGGAATAGAAGCGTCAATCCTTTCAACACAGAGGCAAAGAAGTGATCCCAAATAAGCCGTTTATTATGGCTATAAAGTGAGCTAATAAAACTGGGCTATTCTCGTCTTATAAGAATATGAATCAGTCTTTGAATGAGGCGCTGGTGTTAAGCCAGCAGACATTGGTCTTAACTTTGCATCTACTTTGAAAGGCAAAAACGTTCTAAGTTTTATTTTATTTAAAATCTTTTTAACAACTATTTATTTTTACTTTTATTGTGAATGTTTTTGAGAAATAGCACGATTTTTGGTTAAAATAAAAACTGCAACACACTAAAACAGTGTTCACAAATTAAATGTTTCCCAAATTACCATTATCCACATCTAAGCGAAAAGTATGTTCATAAACAAATAGTTTACGTATAGTTTACGCTCTGCCTACCCCATTAGGGATTAAGGCGTATTATATGTATGTATGTCATATCATATCTGGTGTCGTTAAAGTCCCCACTTTAACGACATGCTAACGAGATAGGGTAATGCCCTTCTAACCCGAAATCATTATGGAGAAGACGTAATTGAACATAAATAAATTTACGGTTTTTAAATACAATTAACAACAAGAATAAATATACCTACTTAGAATTCTCCTTCTTATCGAGTAGGTTACGGCTCCAGATCGGGGGCGGATCAAGCAATTCATAGTTTTTAGCGGTTGTTGTAAAACAGCGTTCCCTGCGAATATATCTAATGACTGCCACTTTCTGCAGTTGTAATGTAACTGGATATTTCTATTACAAAAACCTAAACCAAAGAAACCTCTATTTAACGATACCTCACTCAATATAGTATAAAATCATTTTTTAGCCCTTTTTCACTTGTGTGGGAGGGTGTCCAAAATAATAAGTACATATAAGAATTTTTTTTTACATTTCCAAATTTGCGTCACTAGGGGGCGGGGGGCATACAGACAGACAGACGGACTTGACGAAATGATAAGGGTTCCTAGTTGACTACGGAACCCTAAAAATGTGATAGGATTCATTATTATGATATGACCATCATCTTTTTATTCTCAGAGCTCATTTTATAGACACGTGATAAAAATGCGGAAACGGAAGTCATAAAGCACACGGAATATAGAAAGTGTACGTAAGTCATGTGGACATTTTTATCTCATCTTAATTTTTATACTATATAAATCACGCCTTTATCCCTAATGGGGTAGGCAGAGCGTAAACGACCCAAATAAAGGTCGTTCCGCTACGTTTGAAAAAGTTTTGAGGGTTGTTAAGGATAGATCTGTATATTGCTGTACATTGACAGCACAGATTACCTAGTATACATAACTTAACGGACATGTACGACTGATCCTTGTACGACTGTACGCTCAGAAGAGCGAAGCACTTGCAAATGCCTATAAATATAAAGTGCCCTAAAATTTGTGTTCAAAATGCCAAAGCTTCAGAATGAATAGTAACAATAGCTTCTATCTGCTATAAAAATATTTATCCTACAAGGTTTAAAACGTGTGAAACTGCAGCAGGGAGAGTGCTAGCTATCTAAAAGTGTGATTTAGGTTGTATTCAGCCAGTAAGCGTTTTTGGGCAGTGCAGTACCATAAATCTCTCACTTAATAACTGAACTGATGCAATAAAAAACACTGAATGGCCGACGCATGAGTTTGTGATCAATATTTAAATGAATAATGGAAGAACGTAAATCACTTAAAATGGTTTTTCCCGACACTGAAAATAAACTAGGTATATCATAGCAACTCTACTTGGAAGAACCTAGCCTTATACTTTTTTAATACTTCTATATGGTATTCATATTAAAAGATACCCACATATGGAGGGGAACAAACTTAACTTTTAGCTGTTGGAATTATAAATCTTCTTTTTCTTCTCGTATAAAATAATAATTATACCAAAAGTTTATTTCATCCTATAAATTGTATCCCTAAGATTTAATTTAATTATAAAATACCTAAATAACAAGATATAAAAATGATAAAAAATATCTACCTGTCTTGCTAAAGTTACTCGAAGATACAGTAAATTAGAAGTATACCCAGACTCGACACTGGCAGAAGTGTCCCCAAATCTGGGTTGACGATTGCAAAAAAAAAAAAGTATACCCAGAAAGTATCTAAATAGTAAAAGTCTTTGGAAGTAGAAAACTCAAGACCTGGCAGTATAGTCGCACGATCTTTGCCTGTCCCGATTGAAAAAAAAAAAAAAAAGTAAACACGCGGGCACCACATGGGGTAGTTTTCAATTTATATGCAGACGAATCCAACGTTGGCAGTAACCAATTCAATTTATAAACGTTCAGTCTTCATTACTGTGCTTGTTTTGTATCCATTGGAATATATTCTTCTCTTGGCGAAGAATGTAACATGTTTTTTTTAGACGCTGCGGAGATATGAAGGTGAATGGTCTCAAGAGTGTAAACAGTTTCAATTGCTTGGAAATGCATTTCGTTCTGTAGACAAGTTCAGTAGCCATCTAGATTTGAATAAAGGAATAAAGGCACTTTATTCTGTGATAAAGGTGCATAATCAGAAACGTAAAAGTTGAGGTAATTAATACTCAGCAATTAACTATATCACACAGAAAAGATGTGACAATAAAAATATTCTTGGGCAAAACATGTGTCGACTATGGAGAGGAAAACAAATCTCTTACTGGTGTCTAAAATCTGCGCGAGACATATGTTATTATTTGTTCATTCGCAGACGCCTTGAAATGTTATCCTAACATTTCTACATAGAGGAGGCTGGAGCATAAATTATCAGAGGTGAGTATTAATATGCCATTTTCTGCCAAACTATATGAGCTAGACACTTAATGTTTGTTTAAGACTTTCACGGTATTATAATTAGATCGGGTCTGAGCGCGAATGGTTGAAATTATACTTCTTCTTAGCGAGTGGATTTTCGAGTCGAACAACGACCAAATTATACTAGACACTAGAAATAGATACTGCAATTTTTTTTTATTACTAGCCACACCACACTCTCAATTTTGGCTTAGCGACTCAACTAGAGGTGGCCGCTGCCGGAAGTTCGGTGACTCTTAGATTGATGTTGTCATAAGTACATGGTGTCATAAAAAAATACTGAGATCATATTCAGCTCAATATCCCACGTCAAATTCTTCTTCTTGATGGAGCATGTTTGCCTAGCAAATGTCTATTTAATCTTGCCTTAAAAAGCCCAGGTTATAACGTTCCAGAAACAGACTTGGGTCTCACAGACAGGGATTTCCACTACTGAGCTTTTCCCCACTCTAAACAACTCCACTCAAAAAACAATAAAATGTATTCAAATCCCACAACAGTGTTGTGGGAACAAGTAAACTGAACTAAAATACATATTGTACAAGGCAAACACCCAACGACAAACTTTATATTTACGATTAGACCCTCTTCAAGCGAAAGGGTAAATCGAATTCTGTAGTGTTTGAAAACATGTCTAGGGCTCGTATTTATAAAGCGATCTCAAGATTGAGAGCAATATTAAGTATGGATTTGACAGATCGTTTTATACTAAAATGACATTTCTGATACGAACTCAAACTCGCTGTCACTCTTGAGAGCTGATTATAAATACGGCCCTAGGTACACTTTCGACTGAACTTAGCCAAGATTAGGTATATTAGGATTAGGATTAGGGATATAGGATTGTCTCACGGATAAGAAAATTGGATTTTATTTATTTATCGCAACGTGGAGCAACATCGATCTGTAATGACCACTATTAGAAACAGTGACCGGGACCGGCGGCTTAAAGTGCCCTCCGAAGCACGGATTCTTTTTTCTTTTAGACAATCAGGTGATTCAGCCTATGTCCTAACCAAACTGGGGAAAATCTCACAATGTGACAAAACTATCTAAAATATTTTACAGCGAAGCGGTTAGATAAAAAACCGAAAGTTCTACCTAGTAAAATTTGAGTTCTAAATTTCGCGTATCGGAATTTAAAACGGAATTTTACTTTGAAGCTTCATTAGCTATAACAACTTCTTCGAAAAGCAGCACTAGATTATTCTGTCGGATACATTTTCGAGAAATACCAAAAACGATATTTTAATCAGATCTTCATGGAAGTGTTGACTATGTATATCATTATCAATATCGTTTTATAATTAAATATCGCTTTGCTTAATATACGGGTTCCAAGAACATTGTAAAAGGTACTTTTATCTACCTACCTACCAATGACGTCAAAAAAAAAACTACGTGACTTTTTTTTAAAGATGCGGCAAAAATGGAAAGATTCATGTATTACTTATATTTCCTACACTGGTTTACGTGGCTTTCACAAAACGCTTTTATTTCTAGCCTATTCCACCGTTTTGTGGAAACTAAAAACTGGCAATCGAAAAAGCTTTATTTTTTTTAACTAGCTTGTTGTTGTGTTGTGTGTGAGGCAGTTGCAAGTTCACCCGTTATAAAGCCCGCTACAGACCTTCCGATCCTAACTATCCTTATCTCATAAATCGGATAAAATCGGACACTGTGTAGCGTAATCGGACATCTGATTTAGTCGAAAGCATCGGATGAATACCCTACACATTGCCCGATTTCATCCGATTTACGATAAATTGGACAGTTAGGATCTGAAGGTCTGGAGCGAGCTTTCGGGTGACGGTACAATGCGCTCGAATCGTGTTGTGGCGGTGATGGTTTTACATTACATTGCCGGCTCTGCGCGCAGCCAAGAAAACAAGCTCATACAAGATACGGCAATCTAATGTGAAGCTTTCACTTAGGCAATGCCTCTGTCTTAGTTTGTGGGCCCCTTAAACGAGGCATGCAACAATATCTTGGCAAGGAAGCTGTTTCTGTCCCATATGGTACCGCAAGACGTCCTTTGTGTAACATCACAATATATTATGGACAACGTCTCTAGATATATTATATCTTCTAGTTATTCAGTTGGTCATCTGGATACAATAGTTTATTTTGTAGTAGACTTGGAACTGTACGACCTTTACTTAGCCAAGGTTATATTATTATAACATAGGTACTACTAGGTATATACCTATTCTGACTGACCGAATGACTAGGATCATAATGTGATAATTACGTACATCATTTTACCTAGATACGTGTTACATGACTGATTCTAACAAAAAGAAACGACAAACCGATGCGTTTCGTGTTTTTCGACATTCAATAGAAAGGCCATAGAACCTTTCACGCTAGTTAACAAAAAGACATTTTCATCGTAAAACTTCTACCAGTATTGTTCTCTTAAAGACACATTTACCAATAGCATTAAAAAAAGATTTTATTAAAGAAACCTGAGACATGATTACCTCATTATGAAAATGAGCGACGAGCTTTCGCTTTCATCCCACTTTTTCCGATACGCTAATTCCAACGGGAAGATCCAATATCTAACGGGATCAGCAATTTTCAGCTCGCGATATTTAAATTGAAATTCTTTCGTAACTTCATTGCCCCAAGTGTTTGTTGACTTAGGCTCGTATTTATAAAGCGATCTCAAGATTGAGAGCAATATTAAGTACGGATTTAATAGACCGTTTTGTACTGAAATGACATTTCTGATACGAACTCAAACTCTTTGTCATTCTTGAGAGCTGATTATAAATACGGGCCTTACTGAGTTTCCTCGTTCTTTTACTTTCAGTAGGTAATTTGATCCTATAATTCGATCTTTTTTGGGGATTGTATTTCCTTGTTTTTTTTTTGTTCATAGTACCTACTTCGATAATTTAATTCCGGGTTGTATGTGTGTATTTATTGTATATCTTACCTTCATTAAGTAACTTGGAGTAGCTGAATGTCTGAACGTTAATCTTCACTAACTCCCAATTCCTTTTAGTTTGGTAGTTTTATCTATGAAAGTATATTTCAGGTGTGTGTGTGTGTGTTTATTTAAGTATAGTATCGCAAACATAAAGATCTTTAAAAGATCTTAATTATAATGATAAACTTGAGCCCAAAATATCAACCAAATACAAATTTGTGTTCCTATACTTAGCAGAATAAAGGCTTCAGGTGGCATTAAATTGTTAAATGAAATACAGTGGCCACTTTTAGCACATTTGCAATACATAGCTTTTATGATTAGTGTGAATTATTATATTATGGATAATAAAATGGAGTATTAGTTGCGATTGTCTCCAAACGTAAAATATTCATGAAAATGTTTGTATTTCAGGCACAGTTAATTTAAAACTGATGGCGCCACTGTCGCAGCTCTCAAACCCCCTTAAACTGATTGCGTAGCTTCATTTTCTCATTAATAATTTAAAATAGCGCCTTGAAAGTTACCGTAAAATCAATATGGTTCGGAATTCATAATATCTAGGCGTCGACGTAGTACAGACGAGGCCGATCGGCAGAAATTGGCGTCAATTCTCGCGACATAATTTTAATCTTAGTAGCGCTGTCACTTTCTTAATTTTGACATAAGAACAGGATAGCAAATAAACACATGTTTTTGACGTTCCTAATTTTATATAAGCTGCTTTAAATAAGAACCGAGCATATAGCATGTTCTTTATTTTACGTCAGATAAGCAGTCTTATGTCAGATAAAGGAATGTCGTGTGTTTATTTGCTATCCTGTTCTTATGTAAAATTTAAGAAAGTGACAGCGCTACTAAGAATTAGAATTAGTAATTTTGTCGCGAGAATTGATGCCATTGTGTTTATTTGCTATCCGGTTCTTATGTCAAAGTTAAGAAAGTGACAGCGCTACTAAGATTTAGAATTAAAATTATGTCGCGAGAATTGACGCCATTTCCTCACTTTGCATTTTGTTACCCTAAGTATAAATGCAAATAAAATATCTTTTTGTCGCCTCTTTCCCCTTTAAGAACGTGCCAAATTACAATTTAATTTAATATAAACTTTGTGAAATGAACATGGTCTAAAGGATCAGCCAATTAAGTCAAATGAACCGTGTCTATTTACTTAGGTGTCGAAACTCGAAAATTGGTGTACCGCAAGGGCAAATGGTCTGATTATTTCTATTAAAAGTTGCATACATATACTTATAATAATCACGCCTTAATCCCTAATGGGGTAGACAGAGCGTAAACGACCTAAATAAAGGTCGTACCTTCTAATCACTTCGTGGTACTTCCGGGTGTGAACTGATCCTAAGGTGTGTGAACTGATCCAAAGGTTCTTACATAAAATTATCTATCCGAAAACTTTAAATTAATCTAGACTTAGGGATAACTTTACTCTTGGGAAAAGTTGAAGACTATTCCGTTCACTATAATGGCAAGATGGGGCTTACTAAACTCGTAATACAAGTACGAGAACCTAACAATACAATAAAGGACAAGAGTGGGTCGCCTTCCACTCAAAAATTGCCATATTCACTTAGACCCGTATTTATAATCAGCGCTCAAGAGTGACAGCGAGTTAAGTTCGTATCAGAAATGTCATTTCAGTACAAAACGGCCTGTCAAACCCAAACATAATATTGCTCTCAATCTTGAGATCGCTTCATAAATACGGGCCTTAGGACCTCCTCCACTCTTGACGCGTTTCAGTTTTTTGGGTCAAATTATAGCTGACTTCGCTTGTTTCTCAAATTAGTTAATAAGCTTTTGCACCGCAGTTTCACGCGTGACTTAATGAGTTTTCCAGTGCGAATCTGATATTTTTACGCGGCAAAAACTAATAAATTGATTCGGGGTGAACGTAGCATTCTAGTGGTAAAAGAATATTTGAAAGTCCGGTAGTTTTTGAGTTTAATCGTTACAAACATCTACATTCATATATACAAAAATTCAAAATTTTCCTTTTTATAATATAAGAGTACACTTGTTTAGAAGTATAGATAAACAATGTTTACACCCAGTCAAGTCCCAGTCCTGTGCTGGACATGAGCCTCTCTTGATGTAACTAATACTCACTCCACTTGGCAGGCGAATTGGCGCTAGAATTAATATTCATAGTGAAATCGGATTATTTTGAATTATTATTTTAAAACTACAAAAAAGTGCTTTCCAGAATTGAGCCAGATACTTGCATCATCACAAGATTCTCAATTCTACTTAAACAAAAACTATAACATGTTTAACGTCCTGAAGTTTTATAATCCCGACAAATTGCAAAATCGCTTAGAGCTCAGAGTTTTCTTTCAAACTTGTGCAGAAGGTTAAAATTGACGTTACACAGCTGTATTATCCTTCCTAGCGATTTCGGTCGACAATCTTCAGCCTTTTATTCGTAAAATATATGTGAAAAACGTGCTTTACATACAAATCGCAATTTTTATATCTCGTAGCCCTTTTCTACGCCGTAGCGATTTGCTACGCCGTAGACGCTGTAGTAATGTATGTTTTGCCTTCGCTGTACAAGAGCCAGCTATCCGCTTTAAGGCTTTAAACTTCGTTGTATTAGATTTCCTATCTTCTTTCTGTTCGTTCCCTCAATGCTGAGGATCGTGACTGTATGTCAATCTTCTCCACTCGGTCCGGTTCTGTGCCATATGTACCGCACCCTGTATCTGGCCTCCAGTCACCTCCTTGAGTTGGTCCACCCATCTAGCGGGCGCTCTTCCTCTAGCGCGTTTCCCGTCCATTTGTCCAAGAATGATGAGTTTCTCCAGGCTGTGCAATGGGGATCGCATTATGTGCCCAAAGAAACTCCGGATCCTTTCCTGGCACGTAGTCAGCAGGCGCTTGGTAACCTTCAGCTCTTCGAGGATAGAGACATTAGTTCTCATAGCTGTCCAAGGAATGCGTAACAGTTTTCTCCAGCACCACATTTCAAAGGCATGGATCTTGTTGCGTTCCTTTTTCCTGAGACACCAAGTCTCCACACCGTACAGGAAGATAGAGAAGACCAACGTACGAACCAAACGTATCTTAGTTACTCGGCGGATATTACGGTCTTTCCATATTTTATCGAGGCTAGTCATGGCACTTTTAGCCATCCCGATACGGCGTCCGATTTCTTTCTCGCAGTTCCCACTGTTAGAGATTAGCGACCCCAAGTATATAAATTCCTCCACTTTTTCATAATCCTTGAGCGCATCCGATGGACTTAAAACTTGAGCTCTGTCCACTACCATCATTTTGGTCTTGGAGCGGTTTATGTGCAGGCCAAATTCAAGGCTCACTCTCTCTATTCGCTCCAAGATCACAGCCATCTCGGGCTCGCTGGCTGCAAGGATTGTTGTGTCATCGGCATATCTTAGGTTCGCTATCTTTGTACCGCCCACCGTAACGCCGCCGTCCCAGCCATCAAGCGCCTTCCTCATAATATACTCGCCGTAGAGGTTAAACAGCTTCGGAGAAAGTATGCATCCCTGACGGACTCCTCGTTCTGTACGGAATGTTTCAGATTGTGATTCGTCCAATTTCACAAAGCTCGATCCGTCAAGGTACAGCCTCTGGACAAGGAAGATAAGGTGTGATGGCACGCCCATTTCCGACATAATCCTGAACATGGAATTCCATCTTACGCAGTCGAATGCTTTGGCATAGTCTATAAAGCACATCACAAGAGGTTTGTTGAATTCGCGGCATTTTTCAATGAGTAGGCGTACGTTCAGTATCTGCTCTCGTGTTCCTTTTCCTTGCACAAAACCTGACTGTTCCGGAGGAATCTGTCTATCTATGTAAGCGGCCAATCTCTTATTCAAAATCTGGAGCATGATCTTACTAGCGTGAGGCATAAGGGAAATGGTGCGGTAATGTTCGCATTTCTTTGTGGAACCTTTTTTGTGTAAGGGGATGACAGCAGATTGCGCCCAGTCCTGAGGCCAAGTACCAGTGTACCAAATCTTGCTACAAATCTGGTAGAGGGTTTCGGCACCTTCAGGGCCTAGATGTTTGATCATGGCAGCTGAAATGCCATCAGGACCCACTGCCTTGTGTTTGAGCTTCTTGATGGCGTCCTCCACTTCACTGCGTAGTATGTTGGGTTCAGCTTCGTAAACATCCCACGACCTTTCGACCTCTTCATGCGTGTTTTCACTATAAAGCTCGTAGCAGTACTCTCGCCATCTGTTCAAAACCTGGCTGAGGTCGGAGAGAGGGTTACCCTGCTTATCGTCAACTACCCACGATTTTGGTTTTGGTGGCTTCGTTAACAGTTTTACCTTACCGAAGAGATCTTTGGTTTGTACCTTCACAGCATGTTGTTCTATTGCCTCACAGATATCAGAAATTTGCTTGTCCTTGTCCCATCTTAAAGCAGTTTGCACCTCTTTGTGTAGCGTGTTGTAAGCCGTTACAGAACCTTCGCTTTTCGCAATTCTCCTCTTTTCAATCAAGTCCCAAGTATTATCACTGATCCAATTCTTTTTATGACGGACACTCTTAAACTGTGCGCTAACTTCTTTAGCAGTTGTGAGAATGACGTCTTTAGATCTTTCCCAGTCAGTGTCACTTGAATCAAATGGGTCAAGCCTTAGGGACCGGAGTTTTGGTCTTATCTCCTTTTCAAATTGTTGTAACGCGGGCCCATTCAAGGACGTAGGTTTATTAACGCGTTTTTTAATGCTTCTTAGGCGAAGCTTGAAATCAGCAATGAGAAGTTCATGGTCGCTACCACAGTCGGCACCAGGCAGAGTTTTGGAGTTGGTGATGCATGACCTCCATCTAGATTTTATTAATACGTAATCTATCTGATTCTTGTACTTTCCACCCGGCGCTGTCCATGTGTATAGCCTTCTTGGGTGGTGCTGGAACCAGGTATTCATAATGGACATTTGGCTCTCAATACAAAAGTGCATTAGCATCTCGCCACGGTCATTACGTTTACCTAGACCATAGTTACCAACGATAGTGCCATTCAAAGGGTCATTTCTCGTTTCGCCGATTTTAGCATTTAGGTCTCCTTTTACAACAGCTATCTCCTGGGATGGTATGGCTCGCAATAGTTCTCTCAACTCCGAGTAGAAATACTCGATTTCGTCTTCAGAAGCTGCAAAAGTTGGAGCGTACACCTGTATAATATTCAGGGTCACTGGTCTGGTGTCCAATTTCAAAAGCATCATTCTGTCAGAGGGTCCCAGGTATCCCTTTACTGCTCCCTGCCAGCGCTTGGGTACTATAAAAGCTACTCCATTCTCGCTTTTCTCATTTGAACCCGAGTAGTAAACGGCATTACCATTCTCAGTGACAAAATGACCACTTCCCTTCCAATGAACTTCACTGAGACCTAGGATATCAATATTTCTACTTTGCATCTCACTTTCTATTATATCGAGTTTGCCTGGTTGTGTTACTAGTCCTTTTACATTCCAAGTACCAATTCTTATACTTCGCTTACATTTGGGTTTCTTCGCGTTAGGCATAGGCAGTACAATGCTACCAGTAGTCCTAGTTTCACTGTCTGCCCGGTAGTCCACAGCACAGTGCCCAGTAGCATATTTCCCACCATGCATCCTGGGTTTGCGATGGCGCCGAGGGTCAGTCGGATCGCATGACATACTAACACAACTTGCGGACATAATGTACATACAGTTTTCTTGGGAAAATAGTGCAGTGGTTTCCCCTTGCCTTCTGCACCAGATATTTTAGGGGTTATTTGGACCCCAAGGTCACTGTAGCCTCTTCTGACTGGTTGCCCAGCCAGGTGTATGGTTATACCGCCAATGCTCGGTCGCCAGAGCCTCGTCCGTTATCTAGCAGGGAGCACCACGACATGGTATACGCCACGCCGTCGCCATCCGGCGCGTGCAGGTGAGGTTGACAGTTGGGCCGGATCAGATGTGGTTTCCGTTCTCCCCTTACTTCTCCAGATTTCCTATAAGAATAAGATATTTCTCGGGACCTACAAATATATTTGCGTTTGATTTGAAAACTTGAGAGCAACACGGAATGGAACGGAAGGTCGCGTTGCTCTAAGGCGAAAACCATCTACGAGCTACGCCGAAAACCTCTACGAGCTACGCTGTCGTAGCTGTCCGTAGCAAATGGCTACGGCAATCACGTTCACGACAATATCCAGCGACTACTTCCGAAACCGAGCACTCGGAAACACGGAAATGATCTTTACCAGCTTCGCCGCTGGTTCATATCCGGCTCTTATCTGAACTTTGTTGTGTAGTTGATAGAATTTATCTGTGATGTAAGTACTGCTAGTTGGAACTTTGGAACTGAAACTTCATTACGTTTACATTGGAATCTATAAATTCAGTAGCCGAATAATGTTTTATTTTCATGAAATTTCATATAGCAGGTTAGTAAACTGTAATAATATTCTGTAAAAACCATTTTAATTACCTAAGAAAACTTAATTTATCGGCCTTGTGTACCTTATTACTTGGCTGTGTTTACTATTTATATTTTTATACACAGTTCATACCCTAAAGTTTGATCAGCAAATTTTTACATTACCTCAGCTTTATCTTCTAGAACGAAAGCACAGTATTTTTCTACAATATTTTTTATTACAGAACCCTAAAACAAGTGTACCGTGAGCTAAGCCCCTCTTTCACTTAGTTTGCAAGTCTCGGAAGGCACTTTTTAACTTACGGAGTCTGATTGTCCTAATTTGTTAACGGATTTGTAGGAAGGCGAACTTATTGTGATTGAAAAAGTTTTTCTTGAAAAGGAGCTACTTTGTTTTTGTGTAACTTATTGGGCGCTTTTCCACTAGACGGCACGTCAAGGGCAACGGCGACGGCACGATACCGTCGACGATATCGTAGGTGAGATAATGTATGAAAATCAATGAAATTATATGACACGCTTTTCCACTTGCGCGGCACGGCACCGTCACGGCATGTCATCGATTCCCATAGATATTGTCACGTGATCGTCGCCGTGCCGTCGCTGTTGCCGTTGACGTGACGTCTAGTGGAAAAGCGCCCATTGGGGCATTGTTACTCCGTATCTCGAGATTGATATCAGATCTTATTACTTACAAAATTTGCTTGTTTTTGTTTGCGTATCTTTGAAAAATATAGATAAAAACCTATACAGGTGGAATTGCTCTAAAATTTATTTTAGAACGTGTTAAAATATGGACAACATTCTATTCGGCAAACATTTTGAAATCCAAAATAAATCATAAACTAAAACAAAACATAAACTTCCGGTGGCGACACACTGCGCCAGATTTAAACGTTTATTTTATTTTAGCCAACAATTCAAAGTTAAAACTTACTACTAAAGCTAAAATTCAAAATGCGTTATTTTTTAAATGATAGCTTAGTACATAGAGTCAACTCACCGGTGAATAAATTCCTTAAGAAAATTTTCAACTTTAATGAATGTATGTTGATTGTTTTATCCCAATTTATGTTATGTTTAATTGCAAGCTCAGTTATTAATTATGAAACTAATTTAAAGATATAGCGATATCTTTTTTTTAACAATATGGCCTAAATAACCAGTGAATGACAATTACCTACTGAACAATAACTACTGTAGAGAATCATTTTACAATTAGAAAACAATATTCTCAACTGGAAAAGGAATGTTATCTTATTCTAATGGAAAATATTGCTTGTGTTCATTCTTTGGTGGGTTGACCCTAGTACTTTAGGCTCGTATTTATAAAGCGATCTCAAGTTTGACAGCGATATTAAATATGGATTTGACAGGTCGTTTTGTACTGAAGTGACATTTCTGATACGAACTCAAACTCGCTGTCACTCTTGAGAGCTGATTATAAATACGGGCCTTAGAATTGTAGCACAGAATACCGTAGTTTAGTCGAGGTTCCAAATTTGTTTCTTCTAATTGAATGGTAAGGTACTAATGGAAGCTAGTTTGCCACTCATTTTGCCACACTCACGTGCAGAAACTCAGTGAGTCAGGGAGCACATTAAGGACAGTGTCAACCTTAGGTGCCAACAGTTCACTATAAATCACTGTCACTATTAAGGGTCATTACTGAAAGGACTGTATTGTATATTGCAGTAGTTACTGGTTGTCAGTCCCAACGCTTAACTTACCTTACAATAAACTAAAACTACCTATTGGGCGCTTTTCCACTAGACAGCACGTCAACGGCAACGGCGACGGCACGGTACCGTCGACGATATCGTAGGTGAGATAATGTATGAAAATCAATGAAATTATATGTCACGCTTTTCCACTTGCCGGCACGGCACCGTCACGGCATGTCATCGATTCCCATAGATATTGTCACGTGATCGTCCCGTGCCGTCGCCGTTGCCGTTGACGTGCCGTCTAATGGAAAAGCGCCCATTAGGTCTTTACATAATATGAAATTGCCGATACTCAATACTGGCAACCGGAAATTTCATATGGACCTAATATTTAATGACTTTTGTTTCTGATGTTTATAGTTAACTATATCATTGTATGCCAACACTGATTAACTATTTGGCATACAATCAATAACATTGTAATATTCAATACCTGGCTGTGTTATTTGCGTTTCAATAAGCAAAGTGGACAATTAATAATTCGCACTGTATGGATTGTACGTGTATTTAAGGTAGGTAGATAGAGAGTTGAGTTGAGAATTTTTGGGGTGGGATGGGATCTACCTCCTAGTGGTCCACCTCGGGCAACGGCAACACAGGCTTGCCTGTAAATAGTCCGACTGAACGATCCCAAGAAAGCGGTGGTAGGCTCCGCAAGGGGCCGCCTAGCATGCGTGCGAACGCGTGTGAAATTTAGCAAGACAAAAGATGAAAAGATGATATTCTGGAGACGGACATAGGCTGCTTTTCATTAAGGAAAAATACCTCGTTCCCACAGGAAAACGCATTTAGCCGCAGGTGAAACAGAAGAGCGGAGAACTAGTATACAGTAATTTTAATGCGAATCATTAATTTACCGGCATTAAATTGCCCGGGTAATCCAAAGATTACCGAAAGCCCGGTAAATGTTTATTAAACACTAGTTGCGTATTTTGGGCTCGACGCCAGAACCAATTTAAATTACCTGCTTAATTTATAGTTAAATAATTAATAGGTCTTCCATGATGGATTAGGAGCGGTAGAAAATTATACAATATATTATATAAAGTCACGCCTTTATTCCTTACGGGGTAGGCAGATCGTAAAAGCCACGTAAAAGGCGCCTTCGCCATTTAAAATTGAAATGTGTATCGGTATAGTGACAGGTTGTCAACCCATCGCCTAAGTTACAATACACTATAGCCCACGAATCCCTTTTTCTGACTTCTACAGCATGCCTGGGAGGAAGGGCAGATGGAACATTCTATGATTTCTATCGTTCCCAGTCCAGCATGGAAGACCTGTGCTAAGTAGTTGCTTTTTCACCTGTCGTGTGGATTGTTAGTTGAACGATACGTGGATGACCTGATAAACCTGACGTCATTATAAGCATGGTATAAGAAAATAACTACGCATTATAAGCAAGCCTCAGACATGGTTTGTGACGGGAACGATAAGTAGGTAGTTATACAATCAGGTAGTTCAGCCCTCATTATCATAATTAAACTTGAATAATTCACAAAGTGATTTTGCAAATGTCTACTTATTAGAGCTTTCAATCAAATTAATTAATTATGATTTTACAAAAGGTTAACGAGAAAAGCAGTAAATTGGAAGATTGGGTAGACAAAAAAAAAATTGTTAATTACAACCTCTTCATTAGTGTTAATTAAGGATGCTGCCTCTCAAAGGCTCGTATTTATGAAGCGATCTCAAGATTGAGAGCAATATTAAGTATGGATTTGACAGATCGTCTTGTACTGAAATGACATTTCTGATACAAACTCAAACTCGCTGTCACTCTTGAGAGCTGATTATAAATACGGGCCAAAGAAAGATATTAACAAATTGTATGAGCAAATTGCGTATGAAATTATAAAATTTTACCGTTTTACGTATTTACAAGGTCATCCGACAGTATGGATCATCTTACTTTTCGGACAATCAGGTGATCAGCCTGCAATGTCCTAACCAAACTACTAGAAACGACAACACAAAGTCGTTGTCCCCCGCCGAGAATAGACCCGGGACCCACAGTTCGTGAGCCCATGGCTCAGACCACTACACCATGGAGGCTGAGCTTACTGCAGCCTTGACTTTACTTATGACTGAACTTATGACTTGAGCAAAACTACTAACATGATATAAGTATAATTTCTTTGCGATGAAACTTCATCAGTTAACACAACTGTGTTAACTTTGATAAATGACTTGAATGCGACGAACATTTATCTATCGTCAAGTGCAGACTAAGTATCATAACAGTAGAATTTCTAATCTTTTTTTTTATAACCACGAGCTCTCGTTCCCTACGTTTGCAAACTAGCAAACCAACCATTATTATTTTTAAAACTTGTCTAGACAGATTTGAACCAACCGATAATTTTGAATCTGCGGTCTCCCCCGCGGCTAAATAAATTTTTCCAAGGGATTGAGGATTGAGCTATAGTAATAATTCCTAACTATATTGCAAAAGAAATTGGAGCATCTGAAGTCAAAACTATCCTAATACTAAAATGTGATGCATTGTAATGAAGCTATACGGAATTAGCTTCAATACATACCTACCACATTTTAATATCAAATATCTACATGCTCTTATCTACATGCGTCTTATCTGCCTCACTTATGCTCTCTCACTACCGTAGGTCAGCTGGAAGAGATTTCTTTTTAGAGATAAGCTGTACCTGTTGTGCTATTGTTTTTTTATGTTTGTGTCCTCTGTATGTTCATGTGTGCAATAAACTGTTTAATAATGCTCTTGGAAACTAGCAGAGCATTTACCACTTAGTTTGTGGCTGTGATCGTGTACCTATAGTTAGCCACAAACAGATGAGTACTTAGGTGACCCCACCCAGGGTGACCCACTATCCAGAATCCTGCTAAATGTTGGTCGAGATAAACGAAAAACAACTAGATTGTACACACAGTTTAATTAATATGCGATTATTTACAAGGTACTAAGGCTCGTATTTATAAATCGATCTCAAGATTGAGAGCAATATTGAGTGCTTCGGACAATCAAGTAATCATCCTGCAATGTCCTAACCAAACTAGAAACAACAACACAAAGTCGTTGTCCCCCGCCGAGAATCGAATTCAGGACCTCCGGTTCGTGAGCCCATGGTTTAGACCACTAGACCACGGAGGCACTTGTTGTACTATTCTTCTAGCTACCTATTTCGCTGGTCAGTTTATAAATTTTTCTACGGTAGACCAGTCTAACGCTGCGCTCGCAAGTGGATTAAGGCTCTGCGTTTGGCCTCATCTCGGGCTTTATGTTACGTTACGTAGAGCTGAGCTTTCACGGTAGCCATTTCACGTTACGTGCTCACTCAGCTTCAGGTAAGCTTTGAAAGTTTTTTTATTCAATTTTGGAGCTCTGCGAACTTTTAAAAGTTTAACTGGTACGTAGTCAGTTTTTAGATGGTGTAACAAATAGACGGTTAACAGAGAACTGAAAGCTGTTGCTCAGTCAACGAAACTGAACGACTTTCCCAATTAAATAAAATTTCAACAACAAAAATATGAGGGGGGAAAAATCGATTGGGCGCTTTTCCACTAGACGGCACGTCATCGGCAACGGCGACGGCACGGTACCGTCGACGATATCGTAGGTGAGATAATGTATGAAATCAATGAAATTATATGACACGCTTTTCCACTTGCCGGCACGGCAACGTCACGTCATATCATCGATTCCCATAGATATTGTCACGTGATCGTCGCCGTGCCGTCGCCGTGCCGGTGCCGTACCGTTTAGTGGAAAAGCGCCCATTCCCAGAAGAATTTCTTTCGAATTGTTCAGTTATCGGCATACCGTCCACCTGTTTAAAGAATTTCCGTGGAGAGTCAAATAAAACCTTTTAGATTTAATGCGTTGTTATGTACAAAGCTTTAACTAGGTGAACATTTCAGAAACCTGAAAATTTCTAAATCTGTAGATTAAATTATAACTTTGTTGTTTGAGGATGTCAAGGATTTGTTACGGGAAAGTACTTCATAGACTTTTACGTAAGTGGAGGTTTCGTATCATACAGGGTGTTTTTCAAGTGTTGAATTACTTTCATGTGAAATGAAAATACAATGAATTCTCTATAAAAATTATTGATTGAAATGGTTATTTGTATCGGGTAGTAATTTATTTAAATTCTTGGTAAAAAAAATCCTTGTGAAACTTGTTCAGTTCGTCAACCCCTATCAGTTATTGGAAAGCTGTCCTTTACACCATTTATAGAAACACAAAATAAAACTCTATTTAATAGTATATATTGGATCGTTACGGTAAAATCACCTTAGGTTATTGGTCCTTACTTATTCATGTGTAAGTTTAGTACGTTTTTAGTACCTGAATAACTTCGCTTCAGAGAAAGACTTATTTTGGCAAAGTTTGGAAAGTAAGTTCTTCTTATTTACCTCGAAGAAGATATTAACGTGATTGATCATAAAATCGAGTTATAACTTTCTACATTTAAATATGAAAGAAAGAAAATAATAAATTCGCCTCGGGCCACGATCTCGGCAGGATTCGATCCTGCGCCTCTGGAGTGCCGGTCCATTGCACTACCGCTATGCTACTTAGATTGTAGCCGGAGTGACGAAATTACTATAGTCTTTCTAATGTACACGTCATAGCGACGTTAGCGACATCTTCTCTCAGTTGGTGACAAATGTTAGAATAAATTATAGGTTCTTTCTTACGAAACGGCTTCTGCTGCGGCACCTATGGCTACTCACATTAGGCTACTACTGTATTATTTGGAAGATTTTCTGATAAAACGATGTTTTCTGTAATTTCCGCCACACGATTAAATAATAAATAATAATATTATAATAATATAACTAACGTCATATCTCTTCTCGTCTTCTCAGGTGGCCCAAAGTCTCTCAGTTGGTGACACAACAGCAGCCATGCAGGAGGAGCGGCTGCTGATCTTCAAAAGCCTCTTCCTTGATACCGGCCAAAGTAGTAATAGGTAAGACCATGGTATTCTCTTCGGATAAAGAGTAGGATAATTCCAGACGACGGACCAGTTGACGTCACAAACAATGCTGCCATTTAATTACATTGTTGAAACTGTAAGGGAGTTTTTAATACGTAGTAAATAAATAAAACCTAATCTCCATCTAGCTTACTATTTATTTTTCGTCTTATTAATGTAGTTAGTAATTAATTTTAACTCAATACAATAATATTGCTTCTTTTTAGAAGTAAGTTAGAAAAAAATACAATATACTTGGGTAATTTATTTTCCAAAAATGGCAATACATTTATCGATTCTGTTTGATGACGTCAGCTGGTCTCACGTCGTGAACCAGCTGTCACGGGAAGATAAGATAAGATAATCTCTTCTTTAGAGAGCCTTTTGCTACTTTACAATGTGCAGATAAAGTTTGTTGTTATTTATAATATGTACTTACTTTTGACATTGGAAATATCTTTTCGTTCGCTCCATTATATTTAAGCCCCGATTTCACGAAAAAGTGCGATCCCCTTATATCTCAGAGAGTTGTGAAGATATGATATTTAAAAAAGGCTCAAAAGACGCATATTTACAATAACTGTAAGATGAAAAAAAAAAAGAGATAATCAAAAAGGAAAAAAGTTATGGCAAAATTAGCAAAAAAAAAACTAAATGTTTCATTTTGGCGCCAGATATTTTGGAAACGAAAAATGATATCAATAATTTGAGAAAAACTCCTCTGGACAATTTTGCCAGCTACAATAAAAAAGACATCGGGCAAGAATCGGGTCAAGGGTTTGCCCTGTAGCCTAACCTTTTTGAAAAAAAAAACGACAATATTTTTTGATTTCTGACAAAGACAAATATATATTTTCGTCCATGATTTCTGTAGATTTGTTTCCAATGTCAATTAATGCTGCTCTGAAACAGGCTGAAGACAGAGAATCATGGAAAACTGTCCTTAACAACTTACATGAGAATAAAGAAAAAGACGCCATGCAGACACGACCTGATGAAGTAACGACTGAGCAGATTTCCAATGTGCTCGATAGTCGTGTGAGTCACGAAATCTGTAAATTTTTATGTTTAACAAGTGGATAATTTAACCAAATAGCATTTGAAAAAAGGCAGTAAATAAAAATGTTGAGTTTGTTCAGGGACAAAGCACAGCTGTTGCAAACACCCGAGAAGTAGGTCATTCTCCTTAAGGTCAGGGTCTGAAGGGTCGTTAGAAATATGAAGCTGAGGGGAAATAACAACGGATACCTCTTTGGAAAATGCGACCCAAAAGCTTTGGAAGCTTATCCGAAGGGATAAAATTTGGGATGTGGAATGAGGCAGTACGTCGTTCGGTATTGTGCGCATTATGATAGATTATGCGTGATAATGGCATTAATGTGTAGAAAGATTCGAAATATTATACAACGTTTTTTATAGTAGGTACTTTTTAAAGAAAGACAGAATAAATTATTATTAAGATAAAAGCTGTGCTTAGAATTACTAAGGCATAGCAGAACAGCTACGGATATTTAAATTTGCGCGGAAAACTATTTATTTTTTTCCAAAAAAATATACCTTCTAAAGTATCAGCAAATTTAATATCAAATCTCACTTTCGTACTATAATATAAATAGGGATATAAAAAAAAAGTCAGAGAAATTATTAAAGGGATGCCTGAATTGTACGAGTGTTCATTATCTTCTATACCCTATTTGTAAATTAATACAAAATTTGTTAAGAATGCTTCCAAAATATGAAAAACAATAAATACAAAAAATATACCATCTGTCAAATAAAAGTTATAACTATTATTATGTCAAACATATAAGTTTTATTATTCCGAGAACAAATTCCAATTCAGTTTTATTTGTTTCGTTAGTTCATTCGTTTTGTGACACAGGTGTACAAAGCATTGTTACTTCAACGATAATATGAAATGGATTCATTCAAAAAGATCACATGTTCAAATAAAGGCTTTTATTCAACTTAAATTTGGCTCAGTTTTGAGTAAATGTACACAAATTTAAAATTTAAATGACACTATTTTAAGTAGGTAATCTAATTTTAGCAAAAATGGTATCTTATGTCTTAAAGTACGTCATCTTTCGTTTCCCATTGGAAAAAGCTATTGATAATTTTTTTTTTATTATTATTTTATCCCAATGGCAAACCTTGGCAGGAAAACAAAAATCGTTGACTAGTTAGTTTATAATAAAGTAATCCCAAATTAATCAAAAAAGGTTAATTGAGAATTTGATTATCAAACTAATTGGTTCCAAGAATCCTAACAACAAGTTGTTTCCACGTGGAACGACTTATCAGCATAATGAAGAGCTATTTATACTTATACATCACAAAGGGGATGTATGTTCTTTGATGTAAAGGGTGAAACGGGACAGATTTCCAGGAAATCACGAAAATAGCTTCCACAATTTCCACATACAAAATGACAACTGACTTTGATCAGCCAATTTGCACGGGAATGCCAATTTCTATCAAAAAATTCCTGATTTTTTTGGAGAAAATTGTTCAATTTGGTTGACTTAGCAAACCTTATTTTATTAGGGAAGCTGTTCCTTACTCCCTGTATACAGGGTGTCACAGAAAGGGTATATGCACCCGAAAGAATATGAATCAGCTTATAAAACTAAACTACTTTCCCAAACTTTTTCATAATACGAACACAAAATTTAAACTTCCATACAAAATGCATTACCATAGCGCGTTTAGTATCGGAAGTCAATTTTTTTGAAGTGAAACTTCTGTAGGCGCGTTGAGAGTAAAATTTCAAGGTCGCGAAACGAGCAAACAGGGACGATTTTGAATTGTCCCGTTACGCTCGAGCGGAAAATTTCAGAGATGTCAAAGAAGTTTCACTTCTGACACGTGTGCTCGTGGTCCTCGGCACGTTTTTTTTTTCGTATTTCGATTAATATTCCTTAGGGAAAGTTGTTCAGTTTCATGGGCAGGTTCACATCCTTTCGGGTGCATATACCCTTTCTGTTACACGTTGTATTTAAATTCCAAGAATCGGAACGGAACCCTTACATTAAAGGCGAAGTAAAGACATGATTATAGACATGAATTTGTCCCTTAGGAAGGAAGTTTCTTCGAAACCATTAGCGTTTAACTTTAAGGGCCTTTTTATATAGAAATAAGTACAACTTTACGAGTGCTTGGAGTTTTGATAGACTGCTCAGTTAGTAAAATATTGCGAAAGTCCTCTTAACATTTTCGTAAAGTTACAACTACGGTATGAGAATTACATACATACATAAAGTCACGCCTTTATCCCTTACGGGGTAGGCATAATAATGAATAATGTCCGCCGTAATGTGATCGTCAAATTGTATACAATATAAATTCAGTTAATATGTCAAAAATTCAGTTGAATAAAATAATAATAATAATACAAATTAACAATTTCAAATTAATGTCACTAATCAAACTTATGTATCAAGTAGGTACTTTAAAGTGTAGGTACTCAACATGTAGGCACTTTAAAGTCTCCGGAGTCAGATATGATGTATAAAAAAACAGCTCCCAGCTAACCTATACATATACATGCTCTATCTCTGTCGCGTCTGACCTAAACGTAGAGTCAAGAGTAAACCCTTTTAAAAAAATATACTAAAGTTCTCTCTATTTTATGAGCACGTTCAAATTCCGTGTTTAGAATACCAAACAGTTTTCCCTACTACATGTAACAGTCTCCTTCCGTACGCAATATTAATTTAATTTTCATGTTACAACCTCCTTTGAAATGGCAAACGACAAATGAAACCTTTTTGTTAGTTGCTACTGGCCGGAGGAAGCCAGAAACAAAAATTAAAGTTGCCATTAGGTGGCAGAAAAAGAAAGTATACTTTTCTTTTCTTTTTTCTTTAAATGGTTTCCACTTCGCAGTTCCGTTGAAAAGTGGCCAAGTGTTTGTAAAAAGGGGAACACTACAAAATGCAAAACCGACTTCAATCGCCTTACTACTAATTGACTGAAGCCCGTATTTATAATCAACTCTCAAGAGTGACAGCGAGTTTGAGTTCGTATCAGAAATGTCATTTCAGTACAAAACGTTATGTCAAATCCATACATAATATTGCTCTCAATCTTGAGATCGCTTTATAAATACGAGCCTTAAATTCAAAAGGCCCTCTTTCTTACTTGAAAACTACGGAACCAATTTCCATGAAACTTACATGAGACCGCTTCTGTCCTTTAGCCGACTTCAAGAAAACTAGGTGAACGCGTCTTCCGTTTTTTATGCTCGGGAATATCTATACAAACTCCTTGCAATAAAAATAATTTTAAAAATCGGTCGGGTATTACATAAAACTACATACAGTTAGGGAGGACGGTTCTCCTCGTTTTTTTTTAAAATCGGTTAAAAATGTGAAGTGTGCAAAATATTTCATTTTAAATGCTGCAAGTTGTTTTTTTTTGGCAGGTCTAGAATACAACATGCGTTCTCCGTGTCAGACTCGCTGATGAATAGTTTAGCAGACTCCACTCTCCAGGGGAAGCACAAAATAGTGCTATAGTAAGTATTAAAGCACTGTTTCTGTTTTCTATTATGTATTTGTTGCTTCTGTTTTCTACCCTCTGTCTGGCTAACTCTTAGGATATAATAATGGCTTGGCTGTATTGAGTATGTACTGGGTGTAAGGGACAGCGTACCAGAAACTGACTGTGCAACCACCTCTCGCTAGAGATAACTTATCTTTTGACTTGCTAAATTAACCTAGGTTGAGGTAAGTTAACCTAACCTAAGTAAGTGAGAAAGTCAAAAGTAGCTCTACCAAGAAATGGCCGCAATTTTCTCAGGGTTTGAGAGGAATTTTTTGTTGATTAAATTAAAACATATTTACTAAACCAAAAAGAGTGTGTGTGCCGAGCATATAGTGAAGTGAAACTTCTTTGTCATTTTAAGAAAAATGACAGATGTTTACATCCGCCCATTCCCTTCTGGGATTTGTTAGATTGATTTCCCATATCAATTATTTTTCCCGAACGCGCTAACAAATCTGTAGATTTAGGTTTGTTCAACATGACGAAATAACGCGTGGGCAAGCAGGCAGACCTGCACTAAGTGTAAGAACTACCTTATATTGCACGTATGTCTCTCACGAAAACACGCACGGGCATGCAGATCTGCACTGAGTGTGAGAACTGCCTTATATGCACGTGTCTCTCAGTATATAACAGTGGGTGTGTTTTCAAAATGTACTGTCTGGGATTTTCCTTCAACAGTATTTTTAGAATACGCAAATTACTTTCGCTCGTTATGGTATTATGAATAGCTTATTATATTTATTTATTCATTCTTCTGGAATAAACCTCTCGTTTTAGTGGATTATGAATGTTGTTATTTTGATTATTTTCATATTTGTTTTGTTTACCTCGCGAATGTTTTATCTACAAAGCTTTTTGTTATGATGACAAATATGACCTTGTTTACGTTAAATAAATCAAGACTACTTACCGATTCAGAACGTAAGGTACAGCATACCGAAAACTGAAAGGGGTTGCTCAGTCAAAGAAACTGAACAACTATCACCAGAAAATTCTTTCAGGAAATAGTAAAAAAATGACTTTCCCATACAAAATTATTTGTATGGGAAAGCTAAAAAAAAAATCATATTCTGAAAGAATTTCCTGATGATAGTTGTTCAGTTTTATTGACTAAGCAACCCCTTTCAGTTTTCGAGTAAGTGTAGTATTGAGTGGACTTATTGTGCGTAGATTAAAGAATTTCTTAAAAATTGTCACTACAAACAGTTTACAACGTGTAACAGAAAGGGTATATGCATCGAGAAAGGTGTGAATCTACCCATGAAACTGAACAACTTTCCCTAAGGAACATGGGTCGAAAAACGAAAAAATAAATTACATTCCATACAAAATGCATCAGCTGATAATAGCGCATTTAGTATCGGCAGTCAATTTTTTTTTCGTATTGTGACCTATCTTTCTTAGGGAAAGTTGTTCAGTTTCATGGGTAGATTCACACATTTCACGATGCATATACCCTTTATGTTATACGTTGTATAGTTACCAATTTTGCTTGTTTCATGCAGCCGATTTAGAGAGGATTTTATAAGCACGGTGTAAGTATCAATAGTAAGGCTCGTATTTATAAAGCGATCTCAAGATTGAGAGCAATATTAAGTATGGATTTGACAGGCCGTTTTGTACTGAAATGACATTTCTGATACAAACTCAAAATCGCTGTCACTCTTGAGAGCTGATTATAAATACGGGCCTAAGATAATTTATATACTTGTTTAGGCCTACGATTAATATAGGGACCCTGTATAAAATATTTTGTATTATTTTGGTTAACCTACAAGAAAGTGATATAAAGATAAATTGGTCAAGTACAAGTTGGACTCGCATCCGTAGGGTTCCTTAACACCAAAACATATTGTTGTGAAAGGCGGGCCTAATTTTATTATTTGTGATATAGGTGCAACAGTTTTAGGTATTCGGTATTAAAAGAAAACAAGAGCCTACCATTATATTTTAAATTATGCAACATTTTGATGGACGGATGGATATACAGAGGAAGTTCAACATAAATAAAGGTTCTTTAATCCTCTGCTACAGAACCCTAAAAAAAGTAAATTAAAAAGTTGTTTGTTCATAACCCTAACAAGGTTTTCTAACTAACACAATTTTGGACATTGTTTTTGTTTTCACTGTTGGGAAATGGTTGACAACTATTGTTGGTAAAATGTAAAAGTTGTGTGTTTTTATTAGGACTCAAAGTTAGATTATTACTAGTTCTTTTCTAATTTTCTTTGAATTTCGTTAGAGACACAAATACTTAATGATCAAACGAACTTACCTGTACGTGAAGTTCGATCACAATTATATGAGCAGCTTCATTTGGAGCAATTATTATGAACTTTTGATCATTTGTTTGCTGTTTGACAAATTAAAACAATAATTTTTATAATTTTACATGAATTGGTCAAATCACGAGTACTTATAATCTTTTATTAGTTTTGGAATACTTTGATAAAATAATACTATACTATAGTATTGTATATACTATACTGTATATTTTACTGTACTATAGTACTATACAACTATTTTATTTTATTTTATTGACTTTATACCTACATTCGACTTCCATATTTATGTCGCCAACTGCACATCCAAAGAGTTAATAAAATTAATAAATACAATAATGGAAGACAAAGATATTTGAAATCAATTTTCTGTAGTAGAAGTTTGACAGAATCTATTATACAACTGAAATTATCTTTCGTCGGCATGGAAAACCTCTTTAGACGCTTTGAGCCATTGTCGAGTTGAATTAAAGTTCTTTTGTTCTGTTTATTTCTTCTTCCTTCGTTGAAAATTTAAGGCTCGTATTCATAAAGCGATCTCAAGTTTGAGAGCAATATTAAGTATGGATTTGACAGGCCGTTTTGTACTGAAATGACATTTCAGATTCAAACTCAAACTCGCTGTCAGTCTTGAGAGCTGATCATAAATACGGACCTAAATCCCGGTCTTAACTAGGATTTAAAGACGTTTCTATTGATGTCTTACAAATGGCAGTTTTTATTACTTTTGATAGGCATTCATTTGTCCGCCATCTCACTTGAAGGGAAGTGATGATGCAGACTATGATTGCTAGATAGTGCCTGTTCACTCTCGCCTTGAATACTTATCATTTATTCGTAGACTTAGGTACAGGTTATAGTCGTAGGGTTATAGCGTTCGCGAAACCGTAGCGCTTTGTGCGATTACTTGGAATGTCTACAACATAAGGGTGGAATCCCAAACGGTTTCTCGATCATTTAAACAACTGAGCTGCTACACTACACTATTCGAATTTACTTAAATGGCCCTGAAAACTCTACATGCTTGGCGAAAACAACCCTTCGCGAGGCCGTTGACGGTCTATGTACCCTGTAAACAGTCACATGCGTGACAATTTAGTTACATCAATTAAAAGTGTAGACTGAGGAAACGGTTTTCTTGTAGTGTGATGACGCACCTCTTTACCCTTCCGTACTATGCCTACACTATACTAATATAAGTATGTATGATCTAGCTATAAGTGCAGTCAATATACGACATCCAAAAGTATCGGTTGTTTCACTTAAAGTCGCTCCGAATGCATCTTAACCGTGCATGGCGACCCTAGCCAGCTTTGTCCCTTCTGGACAGAGCTGGGTATCATGGGAAAAATTATAAAAGTTAATAATTTGTTCGTGTTAATAAAAATATCCCATGAACCCAGTAAAGAACCGAGAAGTGAAAATTAAAATCTAATTGCCACGTCACAGACAATTCAGTGATTCGTGAAATAAATGACTTTTAAGATTGAGTGGAAAAAAGAACAATAAAAATGAGTGATAATGATAATAATCTTCAGACTTTATAAATGCAAAAAGTGAACGAGAAATAAAATGGACACGTCATGGCAGCAGCGTTGGTTGAAGTCCAGCGCCACCGTCAGCTCGTCGCAGTTGACCACGCAGCGAAAGCCTATTCTTGAAGGAACTGGCCACGCACTGAGCATAATGTCAATAAGGTATACAGTGCAATAGAGACATGGTTCCACGGGTGACGAGAAGTTCGTCGAAAACGACATTAATTACCTAAGCTATGATGGACAGAAAAATAATAAACATGATGGCCACAGAGAAACATACCCAAACCACTAAACAAAAATGATGCAGTTCCAGTAAAATTATAGAAGAGATCCAGTACAATTATTAAAGATGATGACAGCACCCCATGAAGAGGATATCCCCATGACGAGGAGATACATTATAAGAAGATCATGAAGAGGTTGTAGCTGCTGGGCGCTCGCAGTATATTCAAGCCTAGTTGATGCGAGGATTATGTCTGCTGGGCGCCGGGAGACTTCATTGATCGGGTCCGATGTGGAGCAGCTTGTTCGTAAGAGAAAGAAGAAATCGAACATGCGACCTACGGGGTATCCACGACTGAGCCGCGCGCGCCACATCGTATGCGCACGCCAAGTCAGCGTTTCTGTCGTCACGACCTACATAGCCTAGACACGTAGGTACTACACGCGCTTATGTAAGTTGCATACGTATACATAAAGTCATACCTTTAAACCTTACGAGTTAGGCAGTACTTAAAACGCCTGTTGTCTGACTAATGTAAGATTTGACTTTTTTTTTGTTGTTGCGTGAAGTATCACTTCATACTGAATACGCAAAATTTTACTTCCTGAAATCTATGTAGAAAAATAAAGAACATTTGCTTAAAAGTATAAGTAGCGATTTGTAAAATCTGAAAATTGTTTTACACGTGTAAGTAGCCAAATTATGTGGGTTACGTGTAAGCAGTTTTGCACACTTTCGCAATAATTGATAAAAATTGGACATCAATTTTATTTAGCAACACAAGATGCATTTCAGCGAAAAACGCAAAGTAGTTGTGAAACAATTTCTACCGATACAGAGTATTTTGCAGAATATACTGTTTCGAAGTTTACAAAGTTGATTGAACTAACTATGTATATGTGTACCTATTATAAGTTGTGTCAATTTATAGAGTAGTAGTGACGTAACAGTGTTACCTACTAACTCCCAGTACAATGATATTGTACAGAAATATTAGATACCTACCTAAACAGATGTACACCTAAGGTGTTAGGTAGCGATGAATGTTGTTCATGAATGAAAGATTGATAATGATATTGAAGCTTGTCTTGACTATTCGATTGTGATGATTCTGCAGATCGGAAGATTGAATGGGAATTTGTGGTATAGATAGTTTTGCGTGTTATTGGACTGATCATCCGAAATCGCAGCGAAGCTAATTATGCCATATATTCAAAGAAAGGATTGTGTGATCAAGTACAGAAATATGAACAACATTGTTTATTAAGAAACGAAATTATGCTCGGAAGTAAAGAAAGTGAGCACGAGTTAATGCTCGTATGTACGTAAAATGATACGTCGATATTGTTAACGGTACGAATAGGTATAAGTAACATCGTAAAATGTTACATAATGTTATTATCCTACCTAGGTACAAGATACAGGTAGCGATTATTAGGTACAATAGGGATCAAATTCCTTCTATCTGATCATGGTGTGGGCTACCGTACCCTCCGTGTAGAAGTTGGAGACCATTGAGTCTTAAAGTTCAGACCCTAACTTGAGTGTCATATATGTAAACCTCAAATATAAATGTACCAGTATATAAGTTCGTGAAAGCACGACTCGCAAACTGGCACTATAAGTAAGTAGCCAGGTGTTTAAAGTCGACTAGGTTAATTTGTATGATAACCAAACTATAGCGCTCAGAATATTATTGTAAAAGGTACCTAAACTTATAAAAAGCATGCGATGTGTAATGGGCCCATAGATATAAATAATGTATCAAGGATATGCTTGTACGAATAAGATTTGTAAGATTTGTTTTTAAGTGGGAGTAGCTAACCCAAATAAAAACAAAAATAATGGTAAATAGTTATGATTGTGACTAAATGAGGACATTGACGATTTAAAAAAAAAAATTGTTATGTAGTGTTGCGATTTATAATAAAACAAGGATATGACAAACTAAATGGATATGACTCTAGAACAAAATTTTTAGTAATAGTTGTGTGTTGTTTGATTAGTGTTATGTAGTCTTTGCCATCCTTTATGAACATTGATAAAGGAATTAATAATGTTTACATTTACATAAGGTTTTATTTCTTCTTAATTAATTGAATTTAAATTTAAATTAATAATATTTTTAATTGTGTTGGTATAGTATAAAAAAATATTTTCTACATGAAACATTTTTTTTTCTTTTCAAGGGGGAAGGTGTAGTGTGATGACGCACCTCTTTACCCTTCCGTACTATGCCTACACTATACTAATATAAGTATGTATGATCTAGCTATAAGTGCAGTCAATATACGACATCCAAAAGTATCGGTTGTTTCACTTAAAGTCGCTCCGAATGCATCTTAACCGTGCATTCTTGCTAACCACAGAAACTTGAAATTACATTAATTAACTTGCAAAGTTGCAAATGAGTTCAAGTAACGACTTTCTTCTTCTAGAAACAGTTTGCAAAGTTTGCTGTTGCGGCTTCCAATATGATAATATCAATGAAATTTTGCTGTTTTTTTTTTTCCGTGCTGCTAAAAATTTTTATGTACCTGCCGGTCGATTCTCTTTAAAGTCATATCGTACTATAAAAACTAGTTAGAGGTACCCGGAAATTTTAGTTGGGATACAGGCATTACATTGTGAGATCTATAAGCTGCTATTTTATGTTTTGGTAGTCATTTTAGAATTTATTATTTTCATACATATTTTTCAACAAGCCCGATGGTGTTAGTGGTTAGGGCCGCAACCTCCTGCGCAGGAGGTCGTGGTTCAAATCCCACCACGTACCAATGTGTTTTTCGGTTTCCGAATTTCATAAATTGGTTCCTTATTCGGCGCATTTACGGTGAAGGAAAACATCGTAAGGAAACTTGCACACTTCTTAGAAGATATTAAAAGATCGTGTGTGGAGTCATCCAATCCGCACTGGGCTCACGTTGACTAAGGCCCGATCGCTTTGTTCCAGGGTAGGTTCGTCCCCCTAGGTGGGGACGTATATGAGCTGATGATGATACATAAATTTGTCTGGTGTTTCAGATCCCTGAAGAAAACCGACTCTCTTGCGCGGATGTCGGTGTATGGCGAGATAAACTCGGTGCTCCTGCTCTACTTGGCAAAGGAAGTCAAAACCACCAAGTCTACTTTATGGAGGTAGGTACATCCTTCTCCTCCCATCCATCCCTCTCCATGTAACTAAATAAAATTGATTTTTTTAATGTATAATTATGTACCTACTTACTACTTAAGTTCCATTTGCTCTGTAAGTCATCTTCTATCCTCTTCTGTCTATTCCCTTGACTTAGGGTGGACTTAAAATCAGCTAAGCTGTGTCCACCTTTTTCCACTGTGTGCCTACTAATAATAATAAGTCTGAGCCTACCAGTTTGTTAATTTTATGTGATTGTGTCCATTTTTGTAATATTTATTTGTGTGGAAATAAAGTGATTTGTATTTATACATTGTTGTTGGTATTTACACAGGGTGTAAGGGACTGCGTCCTACAGACTGATATGAGTTAATCAGTCAACGACACTGAACAACTTTCACCAGGAAATTCTTTCAGGAAGTGATTTTTTTTTACTTATCCATACAAAATGTTCAGCTCGATCAGACAATTTGAATGGAAAATCCATTTTTTTTTGCTCCCTTAAAGGTGAAAGTTTTGCAGTGTCATTGACTGAGCATCCCCTTTCAGTTTGTGGGACGCTGTCCATTACACCCGGTATATCAAACTCACACAACGGCCAAACCGAGAGTCCATAGCTCAGACCACAAATGTAGTTGAGAATTGTAATGATTGGTTGACTTATTATGAGAGGAAATTGAGAAGGGGAAATGGAAATAAATAATGTAAAAAAAAGGACTGTTTTTAATGATTTGGCCGTCGTTTTCCAAAAATAAACGGAAAGTTGAAACAATTGGCTTTTTTGTAACGTTACGAAGTACGAATCTGTGAAGCTCAAAAAGTTTTGCCATTAAGATTTTCCTCTTGTGATCGACATTTTGCGCCACCTTGTCAAACTTGGCTTGACTTTGGCTTCTTTTTACCCGACTGTCAAGAAAGGGCGTTATGTTTTTCGCGCGTATCTTGCATGTATAAATGTATGTATGTTTTGATATTTCTTTATTACCTCGTACCTCCTTTTGGCTAAATGGATTTCGACAATAGGGTCATCATTTGATTGGTCTCAACCACCCGAGTGTTCTTAGATGGCTGTGATTTAAAAAAAATCAATATGGCGGATTTTTGGCGCCAAATTGTAAGTCTTCTAAAAAAAATTCGACTGAACCTATCGAGTGGTAGGTAATTAAATAGAGATTACACAAATATATATAAATTTTCAGGCAGTTGTCAGCATGCTACGAGCTACTGAGAAGCATTGAGGAGCTATCTCTGGCTTTGATGTCTTTGGGCAGTTCGGAGGACCAGAAGACCACGGCGTTTCACCAGCACCAGTTCGCTGCGTCAGACCATTTGGACTCAACTGTATTATACTTGAAAGCGGAAAGGATAGAAAATTTTAAAACTTTAGAAGATATTTTTCATTTGTAAGTCTTCATTGTAACTACTTTAAACTGACAAAAGACAAAGTTCCCGAAAACTGTTATAAGTGTATTCAAAGTATCGTCTATTCAATGAAAAATTGAATTTATTTCAACACAGTTACTTAGGTCCGTATTTATGATCAGCACTTGAGACTGACAGCGAGTTTGAGTTCGTATCAGAAATGTCATTTCAGTACAAAGTGACCTGTCAAATCCATACTTAATGTTGCTCTCAATCTTGAGATCGCTTTATAAATACGAGCCTTAGTACCTACTTTACTTACTACCTATGGTACTTAAATCTAAGAAAACACCTTTGTTTGTCGACAAACCTTCAATTAGTTGTTTAGGGGCTTAAGCGTGTGGTAGGTAGGTACCTATTGAAATAACATTTAGGCCCGTATTTATAATCAGCTCTCAAGAGTGACAGCGAGTTTGAGTTCGTATCAGAAATGTCATTCCAGTACATAATTACCTGTCAAATCCTCACTCAATATTGCTCTCAATCTTGAGATCGCTTTATAAATACGAGCCTTAAATTTTAAGTTTAAATTGGAGTAAGAGAAAAATAGGAGGAAAACGGAACAGAATAACGATCTGGAATCTGTCCCTCATAACCAGCAATTTGGCACAAAGACCTTATGATTTTGATTTGTTGCTGAGTAACGCCCTATTTTGTATTTAAGCTCTTTTGACGACACAATATATTTTCCTGTTTGGCGACGAACTTTGGAGTCATCTTTCGCTTTAACAAGACGAAGGTGCGAGAAAATATCATGAAATCTTAAAGTTTTATTTACTCGTCTTGCCAAAAAATAAAAAAAATACTGAGCTAAAATTTATCAGAAATGTCATTTCAGTAAAAAGCGGCCTGTCAAATTCATACTTAATATTGATCTCAAACTTGAGATATCTTTATAAATACGAACCTAAGTGTTATTGGCTACGGTGCTATTACTATTTCATGGGCGGTACGTTTGGTTGCTAGTTTATCATAAAAACAATTTTTTCTCAATTACAGTTTCGAAGATTTGTCATATAGAAGAAACGAATCACTAACGAGCTTGGAGAAGCAGCGCTTCATGGCTGACTCAGTCCGCTGCGTGGACAAGCTGATGGAAATCAGGGTCAATCTTTGGGATGTTACCAGGTTAGTTTATAAAGACTTAGAGTAAGGCTTCTAGAAACTAAGAGAGGTCGGTGGTATTCTTAAGGCAGCTGGTAAAGATTGGATGAGAACGGCTGAAGGACTAGCACAGGCTGATAATGAATTCTTTATATTAAATTCCAAATTAACAATAAAGATTGTCGGGGATAGCAGCCAAGAACCCTAAGAACCCTTCTGGGGTCAGCGAGTTTTTAACAGCCTAACGGACCTCTGATTTGGTTTGTGTATCGATACCTACTTATTAGCGACAGTTGCTGAGGTCCAGGACTTGACAAACACACAGAAGCACATTTGTGAAGTACGATGATGTCCAGATGGAGAGTCCCAGGCTAGATCACAGAGTCACTAATATAAACAATCTTCTTTACCATATTTCCAGAGAATCAGTTCGTGAAGAAGTGTGGGCGGCTCGCCGGACGCTCGCGGTCGGTGTTGCCATACTCGTGTCAGTGCTGCTGGCCTCCCCGATCCTCGTGCTCCTCATCAGATACACCGTCAACACTATACAGGTAATAAAAGAGTAATCATGATTGTGGCATGGCTGAGTAAATGCTTTATTGTGACGTCGCGACACTTGCCAGTAGCTCTCAGGATCAGGAACCCAGACACATGTCTCAGGAACACAGACACATGTCTGTGACTGTGACAGTTCGCGACAGTGGTCGCTAACGATCGCGCGACTGTTGCAGGCACACTGGCTTTATCATAAGCCTGGTTTTCATTACGAAAGTACTTGTACGTAAGTATGACGTCACTATGGCGAATAAGTTACTTACATTGGAAACTTAATTTTGCGACTTGCGTGCAAACAATCTTTTATATAGCAGTTTAATGGGAAGGATCACTTACTTATTATACGGTGTACCTACCTTTTATTTTTTTTGTATTTTCATTGTTTGTTTACGTAATAAAAGACGTCAAAGATCATTGACCTGTTAGTAACAATCAGAGAAAAAAAACAAACGCCATCGGAAATACCACCGTGATAAGTTTTTATCACTGGGCATACCGGTTATAATTGGTTATCAATCACTTATCACTGGTTATATTATTATTCGGTCAGTATCAAATATTGAGTAGGTATAGCTTCCAAGAGTTCATCAGCTAAGGCTTTAACAGCATAACTTTCACACTCTTGTAGGTTGCATGGAATACAGGAGATAAGTTTTCAGTAAATTGGGCAGATCATGGATATATCATGCGTTTATTCAGGTGATAACTTACAATCGAACTTCAGGTAAAAAAAAAAATAATGCGCCAAATTATTAGCAGATATTTTTAAAATAGCTTGTGCGTAGTGCTGCTTACAAGATTTTTCTAAACATTTAAGGGGATTTCTGGTGCATGCCAGCGCCCTCATCAGTTAAAAATCATTACTTACAGAAAAAAGCAATTAATCGAAAATTTAGTAGGACGGATTAAAGTATAGGTACTGAAATTTATTTTAAGCACTGCACTTTTCGATTAATTGTGTCCTCAGTGAATTATGATTTTTTGACTGATGAGGGCGTCACTTAGCTCAGATTAGCCCCTTAAGCCTTTTAAGTGTGCACTTTTCTTATTAGAGTCAACTTTTATATGCCAATAGATCTAAGCTCACTTTTTGCTTAATCACAACTAGAGTTTGCACTAACTTATTATTTCGTCGGCGATTGCAGGCGTCTGTGTATCAAGTGGCAGTCCCCCAATATAAGAATGTAAGTATCGGGTTTGAATAATATTCATCTCCATTATTAAATCGCAAAAAAATCTTCAATGAACAGTTCAAAGAGGGTTGGTAACTTGGTTGGTGAGCAAGGTGAAGCAATTGAATCGCTCTTGGTAAGAAATGGCAAATAGAAACTGGTAGCGACGCATGCACTAAATTTTACAAAGTCTTCCTGCACGATAATTTATTTAATAAGTAGTGAAAGTTAGAGCATTAAACGTAAAGATACAAGTACCTAACACTTATTAGTTAAGTATAAATGTACCTATACTATATCCGTTGGATGATAGAAAATAGTCATTATAACCATAATTCGTAAGACAACTTTGTCAATTTTATTTGACACGCAGAACCGTCAAACATTACATACAATAACTTTTTTTAAATGTCTCGTGTCACGTATGGTAATGATTGATTTCGTTAATGTTATCTATACTTAAGGCTCGTATTTATAAAGCGATCTCAAGATTGAGAGAAATATTGAGTGCGGATTTGACAGGTAATTTTGTACTGGAATGACATTTCTGATACAAACTCAAACTCGCTGTCACTCTTGAGAGCTGATTATAAATACGGACCTAAGTCAATAATTTATCAGTTTATCATCATAAGTATTAATTAGGTATATATTTTATTCTAGAAATTTAGAGATAAACATAGGTATTTTATTTAGAAAATTCATTGGGGTCTTGGGAAGTGGCATGTGCTTGAATCAGAAATATCATCCTATTATCATATTTAGGTAACGTTGATGTAAGTAGCACGAAGCATGTAAGAAGGGGGTGAAATTGTTCTAGGTGCTTTGGTAAAAAGCAAATACCTACCTTTGTAAAGAACATGAGTCGATATATTATGAAAAATCAAAGTCGGATAGGCCTTTCTTCTTTCCATGTTCTGAAAATTTCTAGTTTCATTACTTTCTTTGGTTGAAACGTAAAAATTGCTCAATAATATTTCACTGTGTAAGTATAGATTAATAACATTTTCCGCAAACTTCATATCGCTGATACAAAATCATTAAAACCATAAATGTTTAATCATAAATGTATATTGTTCCAGAGCTTCAACCGGTCCATAGAGTTCAGCACGCAACAGCTGATGGCTGAGAAACAGAAGAGCGACCTGCTGCTCTCTCGGATGCTCCCGCTGCCGGTGCTGAGGAGGCTCAGGGCGCAGCGCACCGTCCCCGCCGAGGCCTTCGACGCCGTCACCATCTTCTTCAGTGACATCGTCGGCTTCACCTCCATTTCGGCCAGCAGCACTCCCATGGAGGTTATTAATATGCTCAACATGTTGTATCGGTTGGTATAATTCTTTCTTCCCATTGTCCCTGTCCCTGCCCCTGCCTCTGCTATAATATATCATAAGGTATTCTATTCGTAATGTATCTTTCTGAAAATATACCTATAATAAAGCTCACCTTTTCCGAGCATTAAGGATGTTTTTTTTTTTTTTCAATTAAAAAGCAGGTATAATCCCCAAAACGTGCTTTTCTTCATTTTCTCGTATAAAAGTTTTATCTCACCTACTTGTGGGCAGTGATCAATCTCATATTTTTTTTGAAAATATGTTTTTTTTTTGAACAAGGCGATTTTCGGCCAGTGGTGACAGAGAGTTAATGATGGAATAATCTCACACAGGCGACATCTTTTTATCGAAGAAGTTAGTTGTAAATCCTAGTGATAGACTTATCATGATTTTTTTCTTACTTCCAGGTTATTTGATGAGAAGATAATGCATTATAACGTCTACAAGGTGGAGACTATTGGAGACGCGTATATGGTTGTGTCCGGCCTACCTCAAAGAAATGGTGATTCTTTTCTCATACCTACTTAAGCGACATATTCTGCTTTCGGCACAGGACATCTGTTTCCTATAACACCTTCTACTTAATCTCATTCCGGATCATGCGTTGAAGACTATGGGTACTTACAATTATCATCAAGAGCCAGCTGCTTTGCTGTAGTTTTATTTCCCAGAACTATGAGTCAAAATTCCAAGAAATATGATCATAGCTACAAGAAATATCATCATAGATCCAAGAAATTTACTGTCAGCCCTGGAAGAGAAGCTGCTGGCTCATTCTATGTTTTACAAAGCTTCTAGTCCAGCATGACATTAAGATGAAAATGACCAATAGGTAAATGATTTTTATCAAAATCTTTGTTTTTTTTTTGCATTCGTAAGAAAGCGAGCAGGGTTTGAATGAGAACGGTTGAAGACTGAGCTTAGTGGCGTGCCATGGGCGAGGCCAATGTCCAGACTGATGTAGGCTGATGATGATGACTATTTTTTTAGTGAGAACATTTAAAAAACTAATCAATATATTTTACAAAATTCCAGGAAACAAACACGCATCAGAGATAGCAGACATGTCCCTATCGCTGATGCGGAGTCTGGACGGCGCGAGGGTGCCCCACAGACCTGAGCAGGCCCTGCAGATCAGGGCGGGGGTGAATACAGGACCCTGCGTGGCGGGGGTGGTAGGCACCACCATGCCGCGGTATTGCCTCTTCGGAGATACCATCAATGTGGCCAGTCGGATGGAGAGCACTGGAGAAGGTACGTTTTAAAAGAAACTTCTGTGGGATCAGTTCTTTGCACAGGTATTTTCGGACCGATACAATATGGCAGTCTTCAAGAAACGGGTTATTCGTCAACTGAACCCACAATAAAGGGTCGAGCCTTCTCCCATATGAAAGGCGAGCGACGCGAGCGCGAAATATTACAATATTGATCGACGCATATCACTCATATCGTCGCGTTTCACGATATCGATGGAGTCACTCATATCGCGAGTGTAGCGAGCGCAAGATTTCACATACTGAGCGAGGTATATAAACCAATATTCCGAGATTCCATGTTATGGACCGAGCGAGACATATTTAATCATATCGCGAGCGAAACGAGCCCGAGATTTTACGATGATTTACTTTAAAATAAAAATTAATTGTTTCTAGCAATGAAGATACACATATCAGATTCAACAAAGATGGCGTTGGATCAGATCGGCGGGTACGAGGTGCAGTCGAGAGGTATCGTTGATGTCGCGGTAAGTATATTCACTTCACTGGACTAAGTATAGGAATGGCAAATGTAAGATAACTAAGCTTGGACTGAAGTTTTGCATACTGGGAGTAAGGGACGGTGTCCCAATAACTTATGGCTCAGTCAACTAGACAACTTAAACAAAAAAAATCTAAAATAGATGTTTTATTGACATAAAATTTGTTTGATCGAAGTAATCGTTTATATTAATAGGTATAGCGTATATTTTTATTTGAAGAAGAATTTATTTCTGAATATTGTTCAGTTCTTTGACTGAGCAACCCCTTTTAATTTTTCTTACACCACCATCAATAAAATTATAGCACAAGTTGACAGTTTGTTAGGGAGACCGCAGCTGGCAACTTCATCTTCCAGCAGCAGTGTCAGCATGTTGGGAACAATGTCTGGCAAAGACGCATTGGGGTCCCCAATTTACAAGGTGTCCAAAAAGAGTATCGGGTATTTATTTTCGCGCTACCACTGAAACGAAGCGTCGGAGGGGATCGGGGCGGGTATCGTGCATACGATACCGGCATTTTAATGGCATCCGCCATTTTGTGGAGTTTTAGTCACAATGGAGCGTTACCCGGGAACGCGTCGCGCTTTTTGTGTACGCGCGTATTATCGTAACGGTGATTCAATAGTGGCTGCTCAACGTTTGTATCGTAGGGAATATCGTACACGCCATGCACCAAGTGACGATAGCATTAGAAAAATGGATCCAGATGTCCACAAAATGGCGGGTGCCACGATACCCTCCCCGCTCCACTCCGTCGCTTCGTTTCAGCAGTAGCGCGAAAACAAATACCCGATACTCTTTTTGGACACCTTGTAGTTTAAAATGATGCGGAGTGCCAAATTTTGATTGATTCTGCCTTTGTTTGGCCTTGAGAAGTTCTTTTTCTTATTTTATTACCTACTAGATTTCCGCCCCGCGGTTTCACCCGCGGCTTACTGAGTTTTCCCGTTGAAATTAGGCATTTTCCCGGGGTAAAAAGTAGCCTATGTGTTAATCCAGGGTGTGAGCTACTTCCATACCAAATTTTATTAAAATGGCTCCAGCCGTTTAGACGTGAAAGAGTAACAATCCATCCATCCGTACTTACAAACTTTCGCGTTTGTAATATTGTTGGGATGTTTACCAGGGAAAATTTTGCTTTTCCAGGGTAAAGGCGAGATGGAGACGTTCTGGCTCCTGGGCAAAAAAGGCGGTCTTCAAATCGAGAGCCCGCGCTGCCTGCGACTGCAGGACTACGACCAGAACTTGTTGGAGTTGCTCATTAAGTCATAAACTGATATTTTATTACAGTTCAAATGTTTTAGCTCACGATTGCAACTAGGCCAGCCATACTGGCAATAGAGGAAATTCATTGAAATATTTTTTTGTATCTGAACTTATTTTCTACAAATATTTTAAATTATAACAGCAACAGTGAAAACAGAAACAAAAATTGATCAAACATTCTATACCATTACAGAGCTAGACTATCTCTCTCGAACGCAAACGACATTTTGTGTGAAAGTAGTATGGCAGTCCTGCCGGATGACGTATCACACGAATAGACACGCGCCCTTGTGAGCGTAATTAGAGGTTTACCATGCCGATCTTACGCACACTAGGGCAATTAGCTTGTAGTATAAAGGTATGATGTACTTTGATGTAGTACATTATACTTCAATGGCTTGTAGGTACATTTTCAAACACAAGTATGGACTAGCTGCAGGCGTAAGATAAAAAAAAACTGCACTAAATACCTATGTGTAATTCAGCCATTGGACGTTTGAAGTGGGACAAATATAACGCATGTGACGTGTAGTAACAGGACTAATTTTAAATAAAATTACATTGTCCGAATTGACGCCATCTTTTTCAGTGTTTTGTGTGCAATAATCTTTGTATACCTATGTTAAGAAATAAATGTTAGAAAACCTCCACTTTTGGACAAATTGGGCACAATCTAAAAGGCCTAGACTTCTTAAACTGTGTATTGCTCATAGCTAGGTTGTAAGTAGGTAAATCATCGATGTGAACACATCGAAATAGATTGAGGCTATTTTGGGATTCAGGGATTCAAAAATGATTATATTTTTCTTCGAAAAAGTTATAAAGTAAAAAGATATTAAGTAAAATATATAAAGTAACATAATAAAAAATACCTACAAGTGGTTTCAAAAACCTACTGTGTATATAGGTAGGTTCCTACCGAATCAAGGTTGCCAGTATTATTTTTTCTAGAACGTAAGAATAGTTTCAATTTGTAAATACCTAGGAAATTAAAAGATTGCTATTGAATGTGAATACTTATTATTTGTGAATAAAAAAGTGACAAATTAACTTGAGTAATTTTACAAAAATCTATTTATATTCTTAACAACATGAACACATAAGAAATGGAATTTATAAACATGGTATTCAAGTATTCTTCCATGCTGGACTGGGAGTAATAGAAAAACATAGAATGTGCCAGCTGCATCTCCTTCTGGGCATGCTGTAAAAAAACCAGCTAAGGGATTCGAGGGTTTCAATGTTTTGCAACGGGAGTTTTATACACGATACTTTAGAGTTCCTGCAGAGGGCGCTGAAATTGGCTAAAATGACGTTTCTTTACACGGAAAAATCTAATTGACTATTTATATATTTTCTAATTTTGTCAAATCAATCTTTTTACATATCCGAGAGCTGTGTTTTACTTATTTATAGTTCATTATTCAATATATGACCTGTCAAAATTTTAGCCGCACCTAACGCCATCTAGTTCTAAACTGAAAATTTTCTCCAGAACGAGCAAATTTAAAACCCCATTTAGGCGATGGGCTGACAACCCGTCACTATAGCAATATACACAATCATCTGTAATACCCTCGAAACTTTTCAGACGTGGCGGAACGGCCTTTGTTTAGGTCGTTTTTTTGCCCTGCATACCCCATCGGGGATAAAAAAGGCGTGATTTTATGTATGTATGCCCTTCCAACCTTCCAGCCAACCCACTGGTAGAGCAATAAAATTGTGAATATTTAGGTGACAAGATAATAAATTGCCAATTCCGTGAATAAATAATTATTTTAATATAAATATATTAATATCTACTAAAAGTACATCATCTATTTAATATAACTTCACGCATAGCCACAGCTCTATGAACATTAAATAAAAATATTTGATACTATCGCTCGGCTCCATGTACACCTACAGCACCCGGAGGGTTGTGCTGCAAGCTTTCCCATTCCTCAAAGGTGGGTAAAATGGTGGGTAATTAATCTGAAAAAAAAAATTAAGAAATTCAGAGTGAATCATGATAATTCTGTACATACGAAGGCATGTTAAACTGTCGTCCTGGTCACTTTCGTTGATAGTAAACGTCAAAAAGGCCAAACTACTGTAGAGAAGTTCGCGTATGGTTTTTTTTTTCAGGAAAGCTTATTAGATTATAGTAAGGATTTCTGTCACCTGGTGCATTTTCCAGCTAGATGGATTTATTAACTACATTCACGATCATTTTTAACAAAATTCAGATTCCATGTCATAGAAATGTCAGTAAAAGAGATCGTCAAATAATATTCCAAACAAAATAAATCATACATGTCAAATAAGAAAGATGTATTTTTTGGGATTCGATTAGGCCTTTTAACTGGCCTAATTAAACTTATACCACTATACTTTGTTAAATTTAGCTCGGGCCCTGTGACAGATGTCAAACATACAGTTATAAAGGAGTCTCTTTCGCACCTGTGTTTTGATATTTCCTACCTGCTGTCATGAGACTCATGCTATCTGAAACATGCATTAATTTTTGGGTTTCATCATGAAAGTCGTTCGACCTAGACCCACACTATTAAATAAGAAGAACTTACCTGTTCTTTTAAAGAGAGATACACACCGTCCATTGGGTTTCTTTATTTGTCCTCTTGGACATTTCTCAGATGTACGAAAAACATTCCTAGGGCTTCTATCTGTCACAGTCACCTTTTTGTAGAAGTCACCTTCTCCTAGTGTAAATACAGTTAGGAGAAGAACAAAAATAAAAATTGTTACTACTCTGAGTGTATTCATATTGCAGTCCAGTTTAAGAATACCAGACTATCCTTTTGCTTTGGTAGTTATGGTGTTTCGTTATGATAAAATTGTGGTTAAATTACTAAAAATAAACAAAATAAACAGGGGTTTTCCGGATTGAATTCGGTTGCAGTATGTAGATAAATACGCAATGCGTATTTTTAGTTAATTATGCAGTTTATAATATACTCGTACTCCCCGTTCTCACTCCGTACTCACTTGATTCTCACTTAATACTCATTTCAACGCCTAGGTCCCTAGTGTCAAAAAAACAAACTTTGAATCTTTGTTTTAGTCAGGTTCATAAGTGTTAAGCAGCAATTACATTACCCGGCCGATCGGGCCCGATTTCATATACATTGCTGCTTAGCTTCAGCAGTTTTTTTAAGTAAGACTCGTGCACAAGCAATGTAATGTCAAAACGGGCCCGATCGGCAGGGAAGTGTAATCGCTGCGATAGATACATTATTTCATAGACTTCTGACGACCGTTTCACTTACCCCTCTCCTGGGGTAAACAAACAAATAAAGTATGTTTGACTTGCCCCAACTCACCTACCTTCATATTTGCGGTTCACACAAAAAATATTAAACATACATACATACATATAATCACGCCTTTATCCCTAATGGGGTAGGCAGAGCAAAAACGACCTAAACAGGATGTTCCGCCACGTCTGACAAGTTTCGAGGGCTAAACAGATGATGATTATGTATATTGCTATAGTGACGGGTTGTCAGCCATCGCCTAAATTGCAATACACTGAAACCCTCGATTCCCTTAGCTGATTTTTACAGCATGCACGGGAGGAGATGCAGCTGGCACATTCTATGTTTTTCTATCACTCCCAGTCCAGCATGGAAGCGAAAAATATTAAAATACAGCTTTTTTCATGTAGTTGCAAAGAAAACTATAGCAAAAAGTATAGTATTTAGTTTGCGAAATAATTAGGAATAACCGTTTCGACTAACTATATTATATCTGAAATCTGAAATGATTCTTGTAGCTTTCGTATAAGGTTGAATAGGTCGGAACAATATAAATCACAACATCGCTCTATCGTCATTCTTCCATGCTGGACTGGGAGCGTTAGAAAAACATAGAATGTGCCAGCTTTATCTCCTCCCGGGCATGCTGTAAATACCAGCGGACTCGAGGGTATCAGTAAGTAATTGAGGCGATGGGCTTACAATCTGTCACTACAGCAATATACATTATCTATCTTAAACAACCCTCAAAACTTGTCAGACGTGGCGGAACGACCTTTGTTTGGGTCGTTGACGCTCTGCCTACCCCGTATGTACTTATCCTTCCTCATTTAATAATCATTCTACTTATCGTTGTTACTACGCACCACTTAGAGCAGACACGGAAAACGAAGAGAAAATTATGCGACTAATTAGGTAGTTACATAATTTTATCGTTGCTCGAATGCATTGTAAACCAAAATAAATTACGAGGAAAAGACACACACACACACACACACAAATCACGCCTTTATCCCTAGAGGGGTAGGCAGAGAAAAAATGACCTAAACAAAAGTCGTAAATCTGAAATGATCCCTGTAGCTTTCGTATAAGGTTGAATAGATCGGAACAATATAAATCACAACGTCGCTCTATCGTCATTCTTCCATGCTGGACTGGGAGCGTTAGAAAAACAGAATGGGCCAGCTGCATCACCTCCCGGACATGCTGTAAAATCCAGCTAAGGGACTCGAGGGTTTCAGTAAGTATATTGTAATTTAGGCGATGGGCTGACAACGCAACCTGTCACTACAGCAATATACAGTATCTATCTTAAACAACCCTCAACACTTGTCAGACGTGGCAGAACGACCTTTGTTTGGGTCATTGACGCTCTGCCTGTCCATTAGGGTTAAGGGCGTGATTTATCTATGTACCTTATGTTGTTGGTCGACCTTTTCTCCCTGAACCCTATCGAGTATCGCACTCCTCATTTAATTATCATTAGTTAATTACTTATTGTTGTTATTACGCAACACTAAGAGCAGACAAGGAAAATAAAAGAGAAAATTATTCGACTAATTGGCTTAACTTGTACCACAGTAGTAATGCCTACGTGATTACATTAAAGGCAACAACACATGTCTGCGTAACGTTCGGCGCCGAAGGTTCCGTGTAACACGCTGTCAATTATTATTTATTTTATTTTATTCGGAATACCAATGCTGTTTGCCTTACACCTAACACCCTGCAAGGTTACCACTAGCACCCTGTTGTACCGTAACACCTTGTACGAGTATAGCGCTATATTAAATTATTAGCCGTCATTCAGCGCGCCGAACAAGAAACCGCGTAAAATACAGAAGGTTCGGCCGTCAAAGGTTCCGCCGCCGAACGTTACGCAAGTGTGTTGCTACCTTAATGTATGGCTCCTGGCTGTTATCCTATGAATTACGTAAGTATATCTGAATCTGACTCATAGGGAAAAACAATGAATAGTTTACTTAAATTTTTCGGTCGTCAACAATATCATTTACCAAAATGAAGTCGCAATCGTTTGTCGTGTGTCTTGTGATCATGTGTATCATCAGTATTAACATAGAGGGTAGCTACGGCATAGTCCGTTCTAGGTGCTGTCAACGTGACCAGGGAGTTCAAAGGAAGTCGGGAGGACGAGGTAGACAGATATTGCGCGGTTGTGCATTCAACTGTAAGCGAGGTCCATGCCCAAAAGGCCAGATTAGAAAACCTAATGGGCTATGTGTGGACAAAATAAATAAGAAGGTGAGTCTTGTTTTCATACAATTTTCATTAATGTAAGGGTTAATTCACACCAAAATGCGACGCAACGTGACGCGGCGCGTACTTTTCAATTTAAAAAAAACGTTATTTTACTATAAACTAATCATCATTACTTTATTACTATTACTTTACTAAATAGTATAAAACAAAGTCGCTCCCCGCTGTCTGTATGTATGTCTGTATGTCTGTATGTATGCTTAAATCTTTTAAACTACGCAACGGATCTGGATACGGTTTTTTTTATAGATAGAGTGATTCAAGAGGAAGGTTTATATTAAAATACATGCATAATATAGTAGAGAAACACTGATAATTTTAGAGGTTTCTAATTTACTATGCAAACAGATTGACAGAATGCGAATAGTTCGCGCTACGTGTATCTTCATGTTGCTTCCCGGTGTGAACTAGGGTTTGGGTCAGATCGGCCTGGAGTCAGTTCGGCCCAAATAATAATACCAGATATTATTTTAGATTATTTAGCTGGTGCCTGTGACTTTGTCCGCGTGAAAGGATGGAAACGCTAGAAAATAGAAGTTAGGTAAATACTTACAGAATATGGACTAAGTTAGAATAGAAGTCATGCCTACACCTACCTAAATATTAAAACAAATAACTTGCTATAAATTTTATGAATAAAACGTATATTGAATCGTCTGTACTGACTTTTCTTGACGCCTGTACACACGCGTAGTATATATATGGTATTATTATTTGGGCCGAACTGACTTTGGGCCAACCGAACCGACCCGCGGCCAGTTACGTAGTTATTATTAGTATTACAGAAACTATTTTATTTCTATTTTTCATTTTTTTCATGTCTGTATTTGATTTGTTTCAGAATCATTTATCACATTTTTGATGGATGTAGCAGCCCTCATAATGTAGTTTTTATATTGAAGTAGAATGAAGTAGATTAATGATTAAAATATTAAACTAAAAATATTAAAAAATATATACAGATGTTTTTTTTGTAACATTTCTCATAACATGCGTCTACATTTCCATCATTTTATTTTTCTGTCTGATCGGGAAACCTTCAACCCTTCAATGAAACTGAACAATTCTTTCAGGAAATCAAATAGAAGTCTCAGTTTCCCCATACAAATTGTCTGATCAAGGTGGTAATTTTATATGGAGAAATCAACATTTATTTGTTTTCGTTTTTTGAGAATGGGCGCTTTGTCAACGGCAACGGCGACGGCACGGTACCGTCGACGATATCGTAGGTGAGATAATGTAAGAAATCATTGAAATTATATGACACGCTTTTTCATTTGTCGGCACGGCACCGTCACGGCGCTGCGCATGTCATCGATTCCCATAGATATTGTCACGTGATCGTCGCCGTGCCGTTGCCGTTGCCGTTGACGTGCCGTCTAGTGGAAAAGTGCCCAATGGGGCACCTTCATTAAAAAAATAGTTCTCCTTTACTCGATAGGGGGCGCCCTCAGGGGGCGCCGTTGTAAAAAAATTTAATTGTCAAAGTCAAAATCATTCTGATGTCATGTGTTAGACTGGCTTCTAATCTTTGGTATTCATTATTACTGCGTTTTTGTTGTCTGTTATCACACAGCGGATGTTTATTTGGTATGTTTTCCTTCATTCCTCTTCACTCCTCGTATTTTTAAGTCGCGAAAGTGAACTTTTATTGAGATATAGACTCTTTACATCAGGATATTGAATGAAATCCAAATGTACGTTTTAAATAAACATTATTAAAACAATAAAATAAAATAAATAAAAATATCAAATCTATAGGTCGTGCGTTTAAAGAAACGATTTAAAAATGGCGTCCGCTCGCTTCGTGATTGGTCCACCTCGCTTGCGTTCTCGCTCTACCTAATAGAGAGTGAGCGAGAACGCATGCGAGCGGCGGCCATTTATAAATCGTTTCTTTAAGTGCACGAGTTATATATATTTTTTATTACGTATGAGTGTTGCCATAGTATTTGACAGATTTGTTTTAAAGGTTATCAGCACCATTTATTGATACATTTAAATAACTCGAAACGAATTTGCCCCATTTCCTGGTGAAGTTGACTGAGCAGTAGGTAGGTATTACCATGGACGAATAAAACAAAGAGGACTTATAACCTCCCTTATAAACTGCGTACACCGCTACTTAGCAGTGCCATCTATTGACATTAGCGAAATATTGTGTAAACTGAATATGTATTTTGATTCAGATGTTTTAAACAGCATTTCTCATTGTGTATTTCTACTTTAAAAATCTTAAAAGATAATTTGGTTCAAGTTGTAATTGATTTTTTTCAATTTTATGACCTATATTAACAACGGACTCTTCGAGGAATATGCCGGCGCCATCTAGGTTTTGCTCGCATTTTGACCTTTTTATCGAGTATAGAGGTACGCTCTCTAGTATGGTGGTTAGCAGTCCTCTGGAGTAGTTAGTCCATGGCAGTAGGTAGGGAAGCTGTCCCTTACATTACACCCCGTATTTATTATGTTTGTATAACTAAAACATCAGTGGTATTGGCTTTAAGAATAAAGAGGAACAACATCATAAATCACGCCTTTATCCCTAATGGAGTAGGCAGAGCGTCAACGATCCGAACAAAGGTCATTCCGCCACGTCTGTTTAAGTTTTAAGGGTTGTTTAAGATTGATAATATGATTGTATATTGCTGTAGTGACAGGTTGTCAGCCCATCGCCTAAATAACAATATACTGAAACTTTTACTTTTTTTTATCGCTTCCAGTCCAGCTCATGTAGGTACCTATTAGTTATGTAGAATATTATGCAGTGTGTTTAGTAAAAGTAGTGTTAAGAAAATAGCCGACCATATTTTAGGATGTGATTCTGCCCATGATACTGAAAAACTTTCCCAAAGGAACATAGGCCGAAATTTGAAAAAAAAAAAATTGGCCCTTCCATACAAATTGACTCGAGCCGCTGACACCATTTGCATGGGAGGATCAATTTTTTTTGCATATTTCGACCAATGTTCCTTGGGGAGAGTTGTTCCATATCATGGGCAGAATTACATCCTAAAATATGGTCAACTATTTTCTTAACACTCTGTATAAGTAGTATCGACGCGATAGCAGTGTGGTTGGCTATTTCCGCCGTTAACCATGACTAATAGGAAAAAAAAAATCCGTATCTTAATTTTTCGGTAGTTGGTAATCATTTGCCAAAATGAAGTCGCAGTGGTTTGTTCTGTGCTTTGTGATCATGTGTTTCATCAGTATGTGCAGAGGAGCCCCAATCCCAGACCCCAACCCAAATATATGTAGAGGAGGCCCATGCCCTTTAAACGCGCGCAGAGCGCCTAATGGTCTGTGTTTGGGTAAAAAAATTAAAAAACAATGTAAGTAAAAAAACACTAAAGTGGGGTTACTAATAAGCAAGTACTTGTGCGCAAATATGACGTCACATCATATCATCATCGGCGTACAGGTTAATTAGGCCCGTATTTATAATCAGCTGTCAAGAGAGACAGCGAGTTTGAGTTTGTATCAGAAATGTCATTTCAGTACAAAACGGCCTGTCAAATCCATACTTAATATTGCGCTCAATCTTGAGATCGCTTTATAAATACGAGCCTTAGATTGGAAACCTCATTTTGCGACTTGCGTGTAAGTTTTTACTTGCGTGTGCAGGTTCTTACTGGCGTGCAAGTGTTTGACATAAGCCTTTACTATTTTCTTTACCTTCACCTTAAATTGCACTTGCGCGTGTAACTTGCATATTATCACTTGCACAGACAGCGTAAGTTGCGCGTTTCCTTTACAAGTTAAAAATTACATGCGTACAATTTGCAGCTTGCATGCATGTTGAGTTGTAACTTACAACTTAGCGCAAGGTACTTGCATAATAGAAACCCGCCTTAAAAACACTTTTGGAGAAAATTTAAAAATACATACATACATACACAAAATCACGCCTTTATCCCTAATGGGGTAGGCAGAGCAAAAACGACCGAAACATAGATCGTTCCGCCACGTCTGACAAGTTTTGAGGGTTATTACAGAGATGATTATGTATACTGCTAATAGTGACAGGTTGTCAGCCCATCGCCTAAATTGCAATACACTGAAACCCTCGAATCCCTTAGTTGGTTTTTACAGCATGCCCGGGAGGAGATGCAGCTGGCACATTCTATGTTTTTCTATCACTCCCAGTCCAGCATGGAAGTATAAAATTTAAAAATATCCTTACTTGATGTCTAAACGAAGTGGTTATTTTGTATACAGAACATTGTAGCAATTGTAGCTCAATTGGTAGAGTGGTGGAACAGCATTACACAAGTAAGAAGTTCGAACCCTGTCCATATAAAAAATTAACGGTTTCTTTTTATTATTTTTTATATTTAAGACATAAAAATCAGCACATCATAAATCAGAAAGTACTCAGAAAGTACTCAGAAATTTCTGGCAGCTACATGTTTTCGCCTCTGGGGTTTGAAACATTGGGTCCCTGGGGTCCACATACGAAAAACTTTTTGAAAGACCTGTCAGGGCGTCTCAGTGGGGTCACTGGTGACCGCAGGACTGGCAGCTTCCTGGCACAGCGAATCAGCATCGCCATACAGAGGGGGAATGCTGCCAGTGTGCTGGGAACCATGCCTGAGGGGGACGCCCTGGAGGCCATTTATTATTTATAGTTAGTGCGTAAGTTTTTAATGTATATACTTTTATTTTAATTTTTGTGAATAAAATTTGCACATCATAAAAAATAAGACATAAATTTTTCATATAAACAGGAAAGAAAGAAAATAATAAATTCGCTTGGGCCACGGCCTCAGGCAGGATTCGAACCTACGCCTCTGGATTACCGGTCCATGGCACTACCATCTATGCTACCGAAAAAAAAAACATAAATTTTTCATTCATACTACTTACTTAATAATTTTATTTTCTTTGTTTCAGAATATCCAAATCACATTTTAAATGGTTGTAGCAGCAACTATATTGATTAGGTTAAGTTAGTTGATTATTTTAAATGTAACTACTTAATATTGTGTTAATCACATTTCTATTTAAAATAAAATATGCATGGCTGTACTTTTATTTCAGTTTTTTTTTCTAATAATATTAATTAAATTTTTATATCATTCTTATTATTATAATTACCTGCTATTTGATCGAAACAAATGGATACTTAGGCCCACAACAATTGGATTCAAAATCTCATTCCCGCAAACTGAGAGGAGTTGCTGAGTCAACGAAACTAAGGCCAGTATTTATAATCAGCTCTCAAGAGTGACAGCGAGTTTGAGTTTGTATCAGAAATGTCATTCCAGTACAAAATTACCTGTCAAATCCGCACTCAATATTGCTCTCAATCTTGAGTTCGCTTTATAAATACGAGTCTAACAAATACATACCTATACAGTTCAGATTAGATTAAACTCAGTGTAAATCTCTGACTTTTTACGCCGAAGGTAAATTGTCTCCTCATCACTTCCCATCAGCCGTGAGGGTGAGAAAATATTTGCTTATTTTGTAGGTAGCATTATAAAAGAAAAACAATGACAGATGGCAGTCACTCTGTGTAAAAGGCAGTATGATCGTGGCAAGAACACAGCTGTGTTACTTTCCGCTTGAAAAGTCACGCAAAAAATAAAAAAAAACGCCCAACACGCAGCCAATACTTTTTGCAATATTTTGCATTGCCAAACACCTGTGGAAGATTTCCGTCGACGGATTCTTCCATCATAATACAGTACGCTTTCAATTCCAAGAAATCCATCTTTAGCTAAATAATTCAACTTGTCACGAACGACACAAATGATATACATATATCACAAAAAGTTAAAACATCAAAGCAGAAGCCATGGTGTCAAGACACCGTATAAAGCGGAAGATTCCGTTGGCAGAATTGGTGTGTTGTCCAAAAGATCCATCGCCTAAGGTTCCGACGCGGAATGTGACGCAGGTGTGTTCATGTACTAAGGTAGCCGACCCAAAGGAATACGAAAAAGTGGTGACAAAGTCGTTTAACATTCATGATTAAACGTTATTGCAGTACCAGTTGGCCACATCACGAAATGCTACTTTGGTAAGTATAGCCTGACCGGTGACTTAAAAGACCTGTCCTTGAGGTACCTTATAGAAGGGCTTATAGGAGATCCATAAGCACTTCTCATATTTTATTTTCTGTCTTTTTCTCTTCAGTCTTTCTAGTTAGTAGTCATGCTATAAAACAATATCAATATTGTTTGAAACATGTTACAATATGGCTTAGGTTTTCCAGCAGTAGGAAAATTATTATCTCTACTATTTATGTAGGGCACGTCGCTGTCTTTGATAGTGGTCTTTACACAGACCATATCAGAGGCCTTTTAGCTGTGCTATTAGGCGGTTTAAAAACTTTGACACCAGAGTTCATGGGGTCGATCGACTCGAATCCCAGTCGACATTCTTCTGAAGGGATGTTCTAAACTTCGCCTTTATTAGGGTTATCGCTTATCGAAGAACACAGGAGCAGGCCCTTTAGGGTTGACGCAGACTGGCATGTCACTGACGTCTGACTCCGTTGTGTTACTGGACCTGCTTCTGGAATTCCATGCACGTGACTTCCAGTCTTCGAAACCACCCAATCTGGAACAACAAAAACGTGCAATTTTAAATCCAGGCAAGCTAACACACTAAACAAATCGATTCTGATACAAAATCCACTTCTGGGTATGGGTGTTCTGCGATCAGGAGGTAATTGCCATACTCACAACGTTTGGCAGCCTTATTGGTGAATATTTTACGAGGGCATACCTATCTTGTAGGTTGTTCTATTTTACGACATCAGCGGAAAGTTACTTTTCTGATTCAAACTTTTTCATTGTGAGATATCCTGATGGTCTTAGAAGAAATTATCTAACCTTACAAACTTTGTTAATCACGAGACTCTCGAATGACCCGTTCTTATTCGATCATCATGAGGATCTAAACAGAAGGCTTTGAGAATACTATTGTAACAAGATTCTACAAATGTTGTTATTGCGTTTTTTCTTCTTATTGGCGGTTTGGGATTGCTTGTGACAATTTGCAGTTGGTCCTTAGATGTTTCTGTAGGTAGGTAGGTAGGTGTGATTTCATATGATCTGCAATGATGAGGAAATGTAAAATTATCATCAGCAAATTAAGTAAAGAGAATTGGTTCCGTTTAAAAATAAACAACCTAAATCCTCAATTCATTTGCCTAAATGTCAAAATAGGGCAATTTGTCAAATATGACTAATAGACAGATGCATGACACACGCCCACGTGGTCTATAATAAGACTTTCCGGGATCCGTAGTAAGTAAGCTGTATGTTGTAAAAATATACATAATGCGGAAAATCTACAATGAACGAAAAGATGGAATTGGAATTCCAGTGGACGTCTCGTGCCCCAGATAGGAAATGTTTTACTTAATTAAATTAAACTTAACACACACAATAAAAATAGTTAAATACCTATAGGTAAATAGGATCATAAAGTTATAAAGTCAACCTCTTGATTGTATATACCTACATATAAATAGAACGGATGATTTAAGTTAAAGACGCAAAACAATTATAGAAATAAACAACTAAAATGAATCATAAAGTTTTAAGAATATAAAGACAGCTTCATCATTGTTATAAGGAAAATAAACATTTGATAAGCCGGTACAAAGTGTTTATACTTCCAACATTTTTCTGGAATTTCTGGATTCATAGTACTCGGAATTGTCATGATTTCAGCATGAATTTCTAATCCAGAATAAAACAAATTAAGAGTATACGTTACTTCTGGTTGAATCAGTTTGGTGTCTTAAATATATTATGCTATAAATGGAGAGCAAGCAATGCCAAATGTAAGGTTTTTTGTTGTTTAACAAAACAATAATGAATGGTTCACTGATTCAACAAAGTCTTCATCTAAGTAAGATAGTTCAACAAATCTAGACTGTCGAGAAAAAACATTATGAAAAATAGATACCAAACTGATAGTATAAAATAATAAACAGAAAGTAGATACCTCTTCATAAGCTTCCGTAGAATTTGCTTCTTACACACGAAGATGAGGAAAATGCTCAGGCCAATGAGCATGTTGTATACATCGGAGATGTACCAGCCTTTGAAGTGGGGGTAGAAGGAACTGACCACCTCCAGCACCCAGTTGATGCCCATGATGACTGACAACTTCAGGTAGACAAGGAATCTGAGAAAGATGAATGCATATTACCTTTTAGTTACGTATCAGGAAACCATCAACTAAACCGTTTGATTGGGGAGGTCAATGATTCTTGATATCCCTGGTTTATACTCTTACTTGAACTTCTCAATTCAGGGTAGGGTCAAGATAGGTTTGCCGACAAAAACAGCTTATTTCGACATATAACAGCCAGCATGAAAAAGAAAGGAAATTTTCTCGTTGGTGTCTTGTCTTTAAGAGAAACATCTCGCACCACGTTCGTCAATCCTTCTCCTAATATCCCCCAATTGGGGAGGTCTATGTCCAGTAGTGACTTTTTATGGCTACAAACCTGTATTTCTGACTACGATGAGCAGCCGGGGTGCCAGCGGCGGCTGAGTCCAGCACCGCAGTCGCCCGGTGCAGCCGCCAGATGTTAAACGCAGTCATCAAGAAGAATATCCAGTTGCAAATGATCATCAGCAGCATTGGAACGTACAGGTACAGCAGCTTACCATCGCCTGAAATAATCGTTTTTTATTAATATTGTAACTGCGATTATTGGATTTCTGTCCCACAGCTTATTGATTTTTCGTAAAAATTTATTCCCGTGGTACAAGGTAACAAGGTGAATGTAGCTTTCTAATGTGAAATAATGTTTAAAGTTTTGAATTTATCCGTTCAAAAAACTGTTAGAGGTTGCTCAGTCAACGAAACTGAATAACTTTCGCAAATAAAAGCTATAAGGATTATTACAAAAAAAAAAATATTCCCCTAAAAAATGTGTCTGGTCTGATCAAGGTGGTCATTTTGTAAGGGGAAGTAATTAATTTTTATTTCCTGAAAGAATTTCCTGGTAGAACATATTTAGTTTCGTTGACTCAGCAACTCCTCTCAGTTTGCGGGAATGAGATTTTGAATCCAATTTCATTGAAAAAAATTTTACCTGAAAGGAAGCACCCTCCAGCGATGATACTAGGCGTGACGAACCAGGGTATGTGAGTCATATCGACATTATCCGTGACGATGACCAAGACAGTCATTGCGGCTGGTAGACCGAACGCGTAGATGCAGTACATGCAGAATTTGAAGGTCTCACCCCTTCTGTGGATTGGACGTGCTTTTGCGTAGCCTCTGGAAAGAGAAGTTTGATTTATTAGGTTACATATGAGATTGCCGATACTCAATACTGACAACTATGAAATAACGGCAATTTCATGTGTAAGCACCCAATATTACATTTTACAAGACTATGTGTTCAAAGAATCATGTTGAAGCGGAAAAATAAATATAATGGCATTCGGAGTAGCTAGCTGATGAAGGATGTCCTCTTCAACATATACTAGTTGCGTCGGGAGAATCTTAATTATGTGGTAGGCATGTAGAAGTGAAGCATTGCAACCAAACAAGAAGCCTAAATCACCTTAAATACTAGTAATGCTAGAAACTTACCTGAATGTCCACCAAATGTCGCAAGACATAATATTCATCCAACAAAAACTGGCCTGTAGAAAGAAGTAAGTGACGTACGCTGAAAAAAGAACATGAGTATTACTTAGGCTCGTATTTATAAAGCCATCTCAAGATTGAGAGCAATATTGAGTGCGGATTTGACAGGTCATTTTGTATTGGAATGACGTTTCTGATACGAATTCAAACTCGCTGTCACTCTTGAGAGCTGATTATAAATACGGGCCTTATAAACCTTTTACGAAAAGTTTCTATACGTTTAGTTTGATTAAAATGTACCAATTAGGTAGTAACAAAACAAAATGTTTTTGTACTTGTGTTAGAGTTAAATTTAAATACAGAGTGTAAAAAAAAGTACTGCGTTCCTTTAAATTTTACTTCCATGCTGGACTGGGAGAGATAGAAAAACATGGAATGTGCCAGCTGTATCTCCTCCCGGGCATGCTGTAAAAATCAGCTAAGGGATCCGAGGGTTTCAGTATTGTCATTTAGGCGATGGGCTGACAACCTGTCACTATTATTAATATACAGATCTATCTGGAATAACTCTCAAAACTTGTCAGACGTGGCGAAACGACCTTTGTTTAGGTCGTTTACGCTCTGCCTACCCCATTAGGGATAAAGGCGTGATTATTATGTATGTATGTATGTTCCTTTAAACCACATGTCCTACTGATGATGATACCAAACAACTTTCCCAAAGCACAAAAATTTAAGCTCGATAAAAAAAATATTTATACCTTGTCCATACAAAATTAGAGATGAGGAGAGCATCTTTGTATGGAAAACGAATTTTTTTTTTCGATATAAATTTTTTTGCTTTAGGAAAGTTGTTTGGTATCATCTGTAGGACATGTGGTTTAAAGGAACGCAGTACTTTTTTTTACACCCTGTATAGTAAATTAAATACCACAGCTATACTTACTCATTCCTTTACATGCTTCCATAGAATTGTTGCCGATCTGTATGACGCAGAGCAACAGGAAGCTCCCCAGAAGACTGGCCACGTACGCCATCAGAACCATTCCACTGAGATTCCGCAGCTCACGGAGCAGTGAGTAGACTATCAGTACCAGGGTTAGGAAGAAACATGAGACTGCTAGACCTGCAAAACACGTTTAATCATACAAGCTACTTCCATGCTGGACTGAAAGCGATAGAAAAACATAGAATTGCCAACTGTATCTTGTGCATGCTGTAAAACAAGCTAAGGGATTCGAGGGTTTCAGTATCTGGTAATTAATAAAATAAACAACCCTCAAAACTTGTCAGACGCGGCGGAACTAAGTTTGTTTGGGTAGTTGACGCTCTGCCTACCCCATACAGGCGTGACGGTATGTATGTACCCAAGCAACCAAGAAGGCGTATGAGGGGCGACTGGCTGGATGCCTTAGATGCTGTTGGAGCGACAAAGTACCTACTCAATATCCTAATTCAAGCTTACTCCAAGAAAGAAGAAAGTCATGAGGCGGGGAACGAGTGGCAGAGACTGTAGGCCTCTTTGGGTCACTGAACCAGCGTAGTTAAGTACCGCTGGATCCTCTTCAAAGAGATTCTTAGGCCGGTATTTATAATCAGCTCTCAAGAGTGACAGCGAGTTTGAGTTCGTATCAGAAATGTCATTCCAGTACAAAATTACCTGTCAAATCCGCACTCAATATTGCTCTCAATCTTGAGATCGCTTTATAAATACGAGCCTTAGTATAGGCAAGTATGGGGAAAAGTTTGTCGCGCCATGGAAGTTTTCCGGCTAAGACGACTGTACTTCTACGGTATGCTGTTTTGTTTATATAGGATGAGAAGCAAATTATCTGGAACATTCCTTTATTTTCACACCCAGTTCAGCATGGAAACTAAAATAATGCTATCAAAAAAAAAATCAAACCAAAATCGTTGCCGTCTCTTTCTGTTCTCTCAGAATAGACATGGATATGTGACTTGTGGTGACGATTTTAGTCAAGATTTAGTTTGTATGATACAACATACATACATACATATAATCACGCCTCTTTCCCGGAGGGGTAAGCAGAGACCACATCTTTCCACTTGCTACGATCCTTACATACTTCTTTCGCTTCATCCACGTTCCTTAATCTTTTCATACACGCTCGTCGGTTTAGGGTACTCTTGACCTATATATATCTTCTTTCACACCACAACGTTCCCTAATGACACTATTTCGTATCCTGTCACTCAATTTGACTCCAATCATACTTCTTAACGCTCTCATTTCTACTGCCTTTATTCTGCTTTCATGCTTCTTCTTCTTCTTGTATGATACAAATCGATATCTTTACATATATTTGTTAGTAAAATATTCTTACCATAGGTGATGATGGGATCGTCACCCGTGTCTTGTACTTCTGGAGCTGGATATTGGGTGTAGAACCTTATCTCATGGTCAGTCATTCCCAACTTCGGCATCTTCAGTAGATAATCAACACAATATCGGGTGTTGTTCAGTTTTGTAAATCTATTTAAAACGTTGGGCCTTTCTTCGTACAGAAACCCTTCCTAAAATTAAAAAACTCCTTGAAAGTCTGATAATATGAAAAATAACAAATCAAAAATTCAACCGCAGACAGGATTTGAACCTGTGTCTTTGAAATACCTCTAAACCAAGTTCTGCGGTTGAATTTTTGATTTGTTATTTCTCATATTTTCTGCAATTAAATACTTAGAACTTTGAGTGCAAAAAAAAACTATAATAAAATTCTTGAAAGGCCCTGGTTTGTCTAATGACCTTAAACAAAGACAGTTAGGTATCGGGACCGAAGACATAACATATTTAGCCTGCATTGTCCTAATTAAATCAGGAACAATGTCACAATTTTTGATTTTAAAACATTAACTTTATGTGCCCCCCGTGAAAATCGAACCTGCGTACCTGGAACCCAAGGCAGCCAAGGCTCAAACTTATTTAAAATGAGTATGAAACTTACTTGTGTAATGTAATATCTATGTTTCAGAGTATTGTAGTCATAAGAGGATAGATTAAACTCCTCGTCCAAAAATCTGCCCATTATAAAGCTTTCATTTGGAAGGCTGCTCAAAAACCGCCCTGTCTTACTAAAATCATCGTAGTAAATAGGTACATCACTGAAATTGTGAGTTCTCTTCATGTTTCTTCGCTTGTAACACTTTTTATGAAAGCCAAAGATATATTCGCCATCTGGACAACATTTTGGTATACAGACTTGCGTTTTGCAAGATTTTACATTGTCTTTCACTGAACACAAAAATACAATCACAATTATAAAAAGCTGTTTCTGAGACATAATGACGATTCTGTCTCAAAGTTGATTCAACAATGACCGCAAAACTCTAGGGAAGACTTATTTATTAACTTAATTCAATTAAAAATAATATGTTCCGTATTCCACATAAACAGTGTCCTGTAGCTGAAACTACTGAAGCCCTGCGGTTTTCCGTATTTTGTCAAGTTAGTATTTTAAGTAATTTTATTTATACTACCCAATTTATCAATTCGAACAATTTCCATAATTAAATGGTAGTAAATAATCGTTAAAGATAAGAATAAAAAAATGTCATTTTCTAATTTGAAAAATGTCAAAGAAGTATAACTTCTCACGCGCGTACATAAGTACCTAAGTACATTTTTTAAACAGTGACGCTACCCACCACTGTAGTAGTCCCTCATCTTTTATGCATAAGACAAGGTGGGTGTAAACTTCCTAGAATATGATGCACTTTTAATTTAATATAATCTATTACTTATAAAGGGTGGGGAAGGGGGAGACCTCGACGAACGTACCGCGATCAAATCGGGGACGTCTTAGAGAAAGGTCAGGTCAGGAGTTCCCTAAAACCGACGAGCGTGCATGAAAATATTTGTGAATGTAGATGAAGCGAAAGAAGTTTGCAAGGATCGTAGCAAGTGGAAGGATGTGATCCCTGCCTACCCCTTAGGGAAAGAGGCGTGACGTTATGTATGTATGTATGTATAAAGGGCGGAGAGTCTGGACTGGACAGTTAGACGAGAATCCTACAATATTGTAACTGCGAAAGTTTGGGTGTTTGAATGTTTGTTACTCTTCTCGCTTCAGCCACTTGGCACATGGGTGTATTGGTTAGGCTGGAATAGGACATAGGCTACTTTTCACCTTGGGAAAACCTAGGCCCGTATTTATAATCAGTTCTCAAGAGTGACAGCAAGTTTGAGTTCGTATCAGAAATGTCATTTCAGTACAAAACGACCTGTCAAATCCATACTTAATATTGCTCTCACTCTTGAGATCGCTTTATAAATACGGGCCCTACATTGCCACGGGAAAACTTATATAACGCGGGTGAAACCGCGGGCGGAAAGCTATCCTGATATATTTAGAACGTGAATAAGAAATGCGAGTAGATCAAATTTATAAATCTAAGAAAAGCCTATGGAATGTTTTATGACATGAAATCCATATTTTTCCTTATTTGAATTCCATGTTCTATTTGCTATTGGAAGAGGATTGATAGTTTTATTTTTCTAGGATAATTTTCCCATACAAGTACCTTTATTGCGTCAATGCAAAGTAAACTTCCTACAAGCTATAAGAATTTTACAAAATTGTTGACAAAGGAGTTTTGTTATATACAAACAACGTGTAAAGTAGTTATATCATCATCATCATCAATGGCCTTTTCATCATAACCAGATGTTTTAAATCAGCGTCTGGTAAAAGACATTCGTGGCTGTATTAAGCCTATTCTGGAGCGGCAGAGGCGACCACATTTGCGACATTGCACCCTGAAGAATGTGAATCTGCCCATGAAAAAACAAATTTTCCTAAAAAACATAGGTCGAAAAACAAAATAAAAAATTTGGTCTGCAAAAATTTGGCCATACAAAATGCATCAGCTGAAGCCAATCAAATTGGTCTATTTAAAAAGGAAGCAGTAGTTTTTAACGCGCTGTAGAAACCAAACATTTCACGGAATTGGTATTCGAACCAGCAAACGCAAATCTGTAAGTATTCCGTTGCCAAATTATTTATCTGTTTAGTTAAATGTTTTAACTTATCGTTTCGTATCGCCTTGTGCCTAGCAATCAGGTTCTACGTATTTTTATAGGTGGCGCCACCTAAGCTAGGTGGCGCCCTCATCAGTCAAAAAATCATAATTTACTGAAATCACTATTAATCTACCGGATTTTCGATTAATTGCGTTTTCAGTGAGGGTGGATTGGATGAATGAGGGCGCTGGCGTGCACCGGGATCGTATCGCCCTGTGCGTGCCTACGACTTACTACGGCGTAGCATTGTAGCAATCAGGCTCTACGTATTTTTACTACGAAAAGTGAAACAACTTTTTTGTGATTTTGGTGATAGATAGCTTTTCTGATCAAAAGTCCTGACTTTTTCCAGTAAGATTTGGCAATGTTTTCACTATTGTCTAATTATCCGCGTTTTCGGAAAATCCCTAGGATTTTCGAGAAGATTCGAATTATCAAATCTTACAAAAGTTAGACCGCACTAGGAAGTAGCTGCAGCGGCGCGACAATTTTATTAAAATACATCTGTGTAACGTTTACTAACAAGAGCGTATTTGAGAATATTTAGTCTTATTTTTATTTATAGAACCCGATGCGATAATTTGAAATAAAAAAATAATATTAAAATAAGAATACTAAAAGTTACTAGTAGAGTCAGTCACCTATAAGGGGGTGGCCAACTATTCCTGTCGGCCACCGGTGGCCATCGGGAATAGTTGGCCACCACCGGTGGCCATTTGGGGGGTGGCCAACAAGAATAAACGGTTTTTTCGTTCACTAGGCTTCACGTCCACGGCAACGGCAACGGCATGGTATCGTCAGCAATTATAATGGCACGCTTTTCCATTGCCGTACCGTCTTTTGGAAAACAGCCATTAGTAAAGGGCTATAAATATTGCACATCGGCTAACAATAGCCTTGTAGAGCGTAATCTCTATCACACTCTTTTAGCGACTGGAAAATGTCACTGTCTTTTTCTAAGTGACGTTGTGCAATATTTACGGCCCTGAATACTGTTTTCTTTTTAAAAAAAATATTTCAATATTTTACCTGCCGTTTTCCCTGTTAAAGAAATACAATAAAACCCAACAATTTTGAATACCTTATTTATTTTTTATCATAAGATAAAACGACGACTAGAAAATATACTACTAAAGTACAATAGAAGCTACATTTATTTATGCAATATGAATTCAAATACATTCAGACATTTTTTACATATCAATAACAAATATTACAAAAGATATTGTTAATATTCTTAACAATAACATACACCGCGCATATACTGTACCACAAAACCACAAATAACAGAAAAGCTAAAATATTGTAAAAGTAGAACGTGTAAGTATTGGTACCACGTCTGTTTTGAATTAGGCCCGTATAATCAGCTCTTGAGACTGACAGCGAGATTGAGTTCGTATTTAAATATAAGGCGACTAATCAAAAATTTCGCAAAAGTTGAGGTAGTTATACTCAGTAACTTTATATACTCATAAAAAATATAATTATGTGAAACTAGAAGATAAGCCCGAGGGCGGGTTTGCTTATTTTTTTCAATATTTTACAGTTTTTTAACAAAAATAAATCACAAACTACGCCACGCGCTCTTTTGAACTATATGTCAATGGCGTTAAGTTCGATATTTGAATAGCTCGAAACTGACTTGCTTATCTGACATTGACATACGCCTTAACATAGCTCTTAACCTTGAGAGCGCTTTATAAATACGAGCCTTAGATTTGGATAGTATATTTCAATACCGAAACATCAATTGAAGTTATTTTGTTAAAACTGCACAAACCTTCGTTTCAAACTACAGCTTTAATTTCTTGGGCAAAGTTGTTCAGTTCTTTTATTTAATGCTAATTAAACACACAGCTTGTACCTTATTTTAATGTGTAATCCACATACTACATAAAACATTTAGAATACATTTGGAATATAACTATGACTACAGTTAAAAATTACCGAACCTTCGAGCCCCATACTTAGGTCACTTTCATTCTCTTTTACTATATTAACAAAATGATAAAATACGATGGATGGACACATACTGTACATAAATTTTACCTATATTATAGTTAAAGAACTCATTATTAAAGATCAGTATCATTATAAAAGAACTCAATAATCTTTTAAAAATTGATTTTTTATACGAGTTCACTGCTACACTGGCCTCTTCATGTTTAGTTTAGTTTTTTTTTAACATTACACATTACCAGTAATGAGATACCTAAACTGTCCCTTGAGTGGATGGAGTTGGGGATGGGGTTTTTTTGTGGATGAGTTTGGATTTGCGTCGAGACTCAAAACTTCTAAAATAAGAAAATGTCCCGTCATCATGTAGAAATGATGAGTGGACTGAAAATATTGCTAAAATTTACTTAAAACTAAAAACCAAAATAATTAATATACATTCAACTTGAACTTTAGTTGTCAAATTAATCGCTTAAAATAAGTTATACCAAATATTAAACCATTTGGTTTAATAACTTTAGAATTTTTACATAATTTTGTTTCATTTTAAAAGCATCAGCAGCGTATGTCTTATTTTCTTTTATTACAGTTTGTATAATGTCGCAGGTATATTATGATAGTCGTGACAGTATAATTACGCTAGTATTATAATTGCACGGGAAATTGTCAATCAGCTCCATTTATTACAATTTAACGACCTATTAGTGACAATAATTTCAAGGAGGTTAGGTTAGGTTAGGTTAACCTTACCGTTACTAGCGTAATTATAATGTCACGACTATCACAATATACCTGCGACAAATACATTTTATTAAACGTTATGAATATATAACATCGTATAAATTATGTAACATTTCTCCGTAAATTTTCTAATCATAAGGTTTTATTTCGTCTAATACCAGTTTATTGTTTGTTGCAAAAATGTAATAATCAGTACATCATACAAATGTTGATACCTACAAGAGATTTTATATTATAATTATGTTTCATATTCAAAACTAAAAGGAATGTCGTATTGCATTACATATACGTTATATTTTTTAAATCTATTACAAAAGGTACACCCTCATTTACTGAGCTGCAACTGCAGTGCCGTTGGTGTTGTTGGCACTGGATTTGACACTCAATCTGATGTCATCTCTACTGGAGACGGTACGAGATGATGTGGTCACGTTCCTTGAAAGGGGCTCTTTTCCTGTCATCTGCAGGTACCTGAGGAGGATAAACATTATAGTAAAGATTTGGTCTAAATATATAATGTCATCGATCCCCTTACCACCATTGTATCAGCAGAATGTATATGAAATGGGTTAGATAGAATATTTTGTATCTATCATAAATTAAAAGGTTAGCTTGCAAAAAAAGAATATAAATTATAATCACGTTCGACAAAAAGGTTGTTATCTACTTATTGTTAAACTTATTGTCATACTTATTTTACATAATTATTATTATGACCATCACTGTTTAAATTATGTCTTAAAACTTATCTACAATTATGATGATATCATTAGAAAACAACAAAACTCCACCAAAAATATAACTACTAAAAGTAACTAAAACGTTAGTAGTATATTTTTTAGTATACCTAAATTGATAATGATGATATATAGCCAATATAAACTACTATTAAACAACAAGGTTTAATAAAGGACAATATCACAGAAAATAATATTTTTCGGATGTCTAACCTTGTTTTTTTATTATACTTATTGTCCTTGTCATACTGAAGAACATGATAATGTTGATGTTTTAGTTAGGAATGGTGCATGTGCAGGGGATGGTTTCTCAAGCCTGGAAAAACAAGATAGGGAAAAAATGAGAAAACTGAAAAGGATAGAGGTTATAATGATAGAAAAGATGGCAGCTGAAAGAAAGACAGTTACATGCTTGTTAAAGAAGTCATTGACAAAACAGTAGGAAGAAAAGTGTTTGTATGGAAAGGTATTATTGTCTAATCGTTTTTCCTTATTCCTTCACCCACTGAAGATTTTTAGGCAGGCGTTTTTGAACAACATTCTTTTCATTCATTATCATTAGTAACGCTTTTTATAAGATTGAAATTTTCCTTTGCATAGCATGAATAGTTAGTTTTCTATTAATACTGTGAAATCCCAAAAGTCCAAACATAGCATGATTTTAAAGCTTCTTCGCCGCTAGAAAATGTTCACACACGGTTTACAAGTGCTACAAGAATCCCAGTGCATAATGTTATCTTTATTCCATTTGAAATCCATTACTACCTTGTAATTTTTCCTTTTTTGTTGATTACAATCGTTAGCATTTTAGATGAATCTCAATATCTTATTCTTCATTATCATCGTCATTCGCTTGCTCTTATTTTAGGTCGGCGCAGTACCGTTTTTTTTGTCTCGTTCTCCATTATCAAAAAAGTTAATAAACATATTTGATCGTTTATCATCTACTGCTTCCTTTCTCCTTCTTTCTCTATTTTTATCATTTATCGTAAATTCTATACTGTTTATATCTAGTTATTCGTCTTTCACTTCCGTTATATCACTAGGGATCACATGTCTTTTACTGACTTATATTATTTGACTAGATTTCTGTGCTATCCTTAGCATTGGGTGTTTTTAGTCTTAATGCTATCAGTGTCCACACCAAGAGACGATCTAATTGTATCAAGACTGGCTCTTTGATTTTTGCAATTTCTCCAATCTGTTCGATCCCTGTTGCTTACATGTCTCATGCTTTCGTTGTTGCAATTCCCTCTTCCAAGTCTTTCTTCAAGCCTGAGCAAAATGTTACTTTCTTAATATAATGCACTTAAATTTCTTGATGATATTTACCATTACTTTGTTTGGAAAATAATGATATTGATTATAAAATTTAAAATTTGCGAAATCGTAATATACGATATTATAATTTATAATGGAATTTACTTAATATTAATACAAATACATATCATAGGAGGGACTATAATATATTATGAAGACTTCTGGAGCATCGCATTGCAAGAAAGGAAACTGAATAAGAAAATATTGCAACCGTTCCAAGGTCTTTAACAAATAGTGCTAAAATGGAAATTCTATTGATGAATATTAACAACAATGAGTTCGATATTGCTCCTATCAAGTAACAGGAACGAACCTCTTCTTCATTAAACGGAAGATCTTGCGCTTGCACACAAAGATGATGAAGATGATTAATCCCACAAGGACGTTGTAAGCGTCGGTGATGATCCAGAAGCCATTTGCGACCGGGTAAATGGCACTGATGACTTCAAGCAGCCAGTTGATTCCCATCACTATGAAGAGCTTGACATAGAGAACGAGTCTGAAACAGAAGAGATTGTAACTGTTAAATAACAAAATTAAACTCATCTAGGACCATAAAATAGGCCAGATGAGTATCAGTAAACTATACATTTAGTAATAAAACATAATAATATGATGATTATTATTATACTGATATTATAGAAATATTATATTTCATAGATTGAATGTTCAAATATGCTTATTATTCAGAATACATTTGAACATTTTAATCTATGAAATATAATATTTCGTAGATAAAAATGTTGGCTTGCACTTGGTCTAACTCTATTGTTATTATTTTATCATTTGCACATGTTTACCATTAATTTAACGTAAAACATGTGCAAATGATAGATAACATTATAATAACAATAGATTTTGACCAAGTGCCGACAAAGAGTTTTTTGTAATGCGTTTAATAAAATGCATTACAACATAGAAAGCTGCTGCTATAACAGGTGTAAAGTTCAGCTTTTCGTAAACTGATATTATGATAACGGGGTTGCTTAGTCAACCTTCATGAAGTTTTTTTTTTTCAGGAAATGAAATGCAAATTTGACTTCCTCATACAATTCGTCTGATCGAAGAGTTCATTCAAACCATGCACTTGTTTATTATTAGTTTTTACCTCTGCTGATCGGTGTTCCTCTGGTCATGTGTGGTACTGTCCTTGGACTTGAGCACGGAGGTCTGTTTCTTGATCTGAGTTATCTTCAGCGCAGTCAGTAGGTAGAAGATCATGTTGGATCCCACCACAAGCACGATTGGGCCATATAAATATATGAGTCGACTGTTGCCTGGAAGGATAAAATATACTTGAATAAAACTGATTTTTAAAAGTTATTGACTTCGTATTTAGTTTGACAACAGTTAATTGTAGTCCAATATTTATTCGACTGCAAAAAGGTATTGTTTAATTTAATCAATGTCATTTTACATCAAATTTATGACAAAAACTTGACATGACAATGACAACCTATAATTTCTTGTTGAATTATACATTACCTTGGACTTTTTAATTTTATAGTTCCTACTTGTTTGAATTAGATCTGGTTGTATTTTGATGGATATTTTAATAAATGAAAATGGTCGAATGTTTAAGGTCCTATTCCTGTCTATTATTAAATCCAACTGCATACCATGCAGGAAGCATCCATGTGACCGGATGTTCGGCATCAGATAATGCGCTGGTAAACCCGAGAACTCCAACGAAGCCATGATGATGGTGAGCAGCGCAGGCACCCCAAATGCGTACAATGCGTACGCGCAGAAACGAGCCTGCGTGGACAGCTTCTCGAGGTTGGTGCCGCGTTTGCCGCTGAAAATTAAAAATTATCATATTTCAATATAAACAATTATCACGTAGTAAATCGTATAAAAATAGACGTGCTCTAAAATTATTTTTTTTCGAGCAGAATTGGTGCAAACCACACTCAAGATTAGCGTAAAGGTGCAAGTAACCTTCAATAAATTAGCCAACGAAGCTTGAGCCTTGCTTGGGTGCCTAAATTAGCATTTTGAAAAGTTTTTTCCAAAAAACTTAATGTTTTTATTATGCATAAAAAACTTTGTACCATATCCATAACGTCCATAATTAAAATATTATTAAGACGCATAATTATTTGTGCCTGCCTTGGTAATTAAAGTTATAAATAAAACAATTTTGATATGAAGCATATGGATTTAATGCAAATAACAATAAATTATTCTTATTTAATTGCCCTAAAAGATAATTTGTTAATAAAGGTGAGTAGGTAGAGTTGTTATAAAATATGCAACACATTATAATTTATGATTTAGGTAAAACTTAAGATGATCTAAATCTCCTTGAAAAAATATGTCTGTTTTTTAAATATTACAACATACATATTTAGGCATATTTCATTATTTTCATGCTTTGATTGAGAGCGAAGTTATTTTTCATTTTAGAAATTAGTCGCCTGACTCGGACTTATTTATTTTTGTTTATCCTATCCATCAGAAATTTGAGAACTTTAACCGACATCAAACAGATTTCCTCCTCTGAGTAAAATTGAAACGATCTATCATCTTCCATTTTTTATCTTCTTCAAAACCAATGCAAGTTATAGCTATTTGCGGTTAAAACATGCTAATTAACTTTATACACCAGTTGCAGGCCTAACTGATCATTCTTGTTTCCAACTGATTAGATCAAATTAGAAGCCTCGAAGGTGGGTTTTCCTCGAGGCATGTCGGTTTTTACACTCATTTATCGTATCCGTAGGTACCTATTTATTAAAGTACAATGTTGTTTTGATAGGTTTGTAAACTCCAACAAATAGCACAAAATTTCAACGAATACATTACCAATTATTTTTAGATGTACTTTATGTTATCTTGCTTGTCAGTCGGTAATTTTAAAGATTCTTAGTATTTTCAAACTAATTTTACTCATCAATATCAAGTTGATGTAAGCGTGATTTTTAGAACGTTCTGACGGATGACGTCACAGAAATAAGTAATAGCTAATCATAATGTGCTTTAAAAATATTATAACACGAGATCGTAGACAGAGAAAGATAGAGTCGATGATGGCGTGAGCTCACTTAGGCACTGGCCTAAATAAAAAGTTTAAAGTCCGAAGAGGCGAGTAACTTTTTATTTTTATTATGGGAAAACCTATAAAGACGACGACACGGCCATAAAATAGAAAACAGGTTTTTATTTTCATCTCTACCTTTAAATACTTATGTGCGTGAAATATCCCTTGCTCTAGAAGAACTACAACTTTTGGTACGGTAGAGTAATATTTTATAAAAAGATATTTACTATCTAGTGAAACTACCTACTACTATTATAATGTTGTTGATGGTGACATAATTATAAATTGCATTAACTAATTAACACATTAGTGTTGCTCATTTCCGAGTTATAAATTCCTAAAGATAGGTCCCTAAAGGAAAATATTTCTAGTGTGGCATCGAAAACTTATTTTTTAATACTTAGCTAAGGCAAATAAAAAAAAAATATCAAATTTGTACATGTTATACGTTCTTCAAATTCAAGGTAAAGTAGTAATTTTTGATATTTTAATACAATATAATAAAATAAGTTCGAAGTAGCCCGATGTGGATAGAGCCGCGGCCTTCTGTGCAGGAGTTCGTGGTTCGAATTCCACCACGTACCAATATGTTTTTCGGTTTTCGGATTTCATAATGTACGTTTATTCGGCGCTTTTACGGTGAAGGAAAACATCGTGAGGAAACCTGCATATACCTACGAAGAAATTTAAAGGTTGTGTGTAACCTAATCTAGGATTGGGTCTGTCTGGTTTCCCTTCTGGGTTGCGGAGGTCAGATGGCAGTCGCTCTGTGTAAAACCCAGTGCCCTCGTTCAATCCCCTAGATTAGGTAGCTGATCCCGTGAAATACGGGAAAGAGGCTAGGAAGATGTTAAATAAAATAACTTCCAAATTAAGCTCTACATTGAATTTGTAGAAAGTAAATATTACATATAGAAAGAGATATGGATTGAAATTATGTTAACGATTCATGGTCATTGTATTACTGAACAGTGAATTTAAATGTTTGGGTATGTTTTGATCCTTTGGAAAGAAGAAATTTTTATGTTTGTATGCCAAAATTTTCCACAAAAAAAAAATATAGCTGTCTTCTTCTTCTTCTGTCTCAAGACTTGGATACTACTTACTTACACTTATACCTGCATGATAACAAAATGATAACAAATTGGTTTCTATTATAGTAGTGAAAACAAAACTGATAGCATGATGTATGATGAAAGGTGATAATGATAATAAAGAAGGTAGAATACACACCTGAAGGTCCACCAAATATCGAAGGACATCACATTCAGCCAGAAGAACGCAGCTTCCAAGAAGTAGTAGATGATGAAAGCTGCAAAAAAAGAAAGTTAAATGTTCAGTGAACATTTGATTTCAGTTATTTAGCTCTATAAACGTATTTTATAAAATCCGATAAAATGATAAAACTAGGTAATAAGCAATCATTTCGCCGACGTTGTATAACTAACTAGCTTTCCGCCCCGCGGTTTCACCCGCAGCTAAGAGTTTTCCCGTGGGATAGAGTTCCCGCGCTGTTCCTACCTTTAAAATTGACGGAATTTCAATACAAACTTCCATCCCCTATTTAACCCCCTTAGGGGTGGGAAATACAAAAACGCTGAAACACGTGTTCATTATTTTTAAATCTTTAGCCCAAAAACAAAATTGGAAGATCCTGCCATCAAAATTGACGGAATTTCCATACAAACTTCCATCCCCTATTTAACCCTCTTAGGGGTAAAAAATGCAAAAATGCTGAAACACGTATAAATTATTTTTTAATCATTAGCCTAAATACAAAATTTGAAGATCCTACCTTCAAAATTGACGGACTTTTATACAAACTTCAACCCCCCTTTTTACCCGTTTAGGGAGGGAAAATCCGGAAATCCTTTCTTAGTGGGAGGTTACGTTATAAGAGAAACTTGCTCTCTAAGTTTAATGATTCTAGCTATAGTAGTTTAGGCTCTGCGTTGATGAATCAGTCAGTCAGTCAGTCAGTCAGTCAGTAAGGACAAACGATTTTATAAGTTTAGATAAATAGGCACAAGAACGATTTTACTTAAAATGAACTTAGTGATAGATGCCTATAAACTTGTAGCTTAATCTAGGTACATACCTACTTATAGGTACTTAGCTTTGCGAAAGCCCTTGAAAGATTTTGATATGAGGTAAGTACTGTTTCAGACTTTTTCATCAACCGTAAAGAATTAAAATATATTACATTTGCATGGCAACTACTCGTACTTAGTTACATTTTATTAATAGATTGACATAATTTTGTCTATGTTAGTGCAGCTGTATTATCATCCCATTAAGGATCCTTTAACAAGGAGTTGACACACATAGATAACATCGTAATGAACCAGTCAATCAGAGGATGGACACTGTGTTTAGCCACATCACATGGCATGGCGTGCGTGGGTTATTGTAGCTTGCATGGCAACATACAAAAGTTATCAATTATCATAGATAATTGAAATACGTGATACAGATTACAGATTTTGAATCATAAATCATAAAGCACATTTGAAATGATATATATTTTTTTTAAACGACAATTTATAGAAGTGTTAAATTATAAACTAACTTTCCTAGCCGTAAAGTCATTTTGTTGATTTTATATCTCTTAATCTCCATATCTTGTTTAGCTCTAGGTAATACCAAAAGTCAAGAAATTCATATACTTATCAAAGTTAAAGTGAATATACCCGTGGTTCTTCTAGGACAGCTTGCTTAACCATCAAATCTGCCTCTATCGCCTCTGACCTCGACTGGAGTTAAGACCAAACCCATTTCTAATAATTGTTATAAAAAAATAAATTCAGAAGCATACAGCACTACTTAAATACCTACATCGTCTGTTGCCCTTGACCACTTTATAAAAATAAAATAAAATTTATAGAATGTCATCGATACACGCTACCAGACAAACATCTCGAGATCCCACCGAAACTAAAATAAACTTTATTTTAGTCAACGACATCTCTACAGATACTTCTGGTCCAATATTCTGATGTATCAAACACGGTATAACGTTATTGTATGGAAAGTAAAAAAAAATACTTCCATGCTGGACTGGGAGTGATAGAAAAACATAGAATGTGCCAGCTGCATTTCCTCCTGGGCATGCTGTAAAAACCAGCTAAGGGATTCAAGGGTTTCAGTATTGTAATTTAGGCGATGGGCTGACAACCTGTCACTATTAGCAATATACAGATCTATCTGGAATAACCCTCAAAACTTGTCAGACGTGGCGGAACGACCTTTGTTTAGGTTGTTTACGCTCTGCCTACCCCATTAGGGATAAAGGCGTGATTATATGTATGTATGTATGTATGTGAAAAAAAATGCTGTCCAAATTTGAGGGTGTGAACCTACTCAGGAAACTGAATAACTTTCCCCAAGAAACATAGGTCGAAATATGATAAAAGAAATTGGCCCTCCCATACAATGGTGTCAGTGGCTCGAGTCATTTTATACGGGAGGTCCAATTTTTTTTCTTATATATCGACCTATGTGTCTTGGGGAAAGTTGTTCAGTTTCATGGGTAGGTTTACACCCTAAAACTTGGCCAGCTATTTTTTTTACACCCTGTATTGTAAAACTGGACGCTATTTTGTATGAAACTGAAAGTGCTTGAACAAAAAACATACCTACTAAAAATATTTAGAACAATTTGATCCAAAAACGTATTTTCGCGTTTTACGAATTGCGGTTACGATCCGTAATAGCAGTAAGTACCTATAAAAATCTTAACTCTTAAGTACCTACTTAAGTATCACGTAGCAACATAATAATTCTCATAAAAATAAATATGTTACCATTACCACAAACATTTCGATACATAAAACCATTACAAAGGGATCCGAAAAACATGTTTGGAAATATGTATTTGATCCTGGATCGTATTATTGTTGTGGCAAATAGGTAAAAAAAAAAACTTATTTGTTGCTGCGTATGTCAGAGGTCATTAGGTAAGGTAAAAAGAAAATAAATAAAACAGAAAGAAGTTATAAAGGTAACATAATTAATAATATTATAAGGGAAATATAAATTCTAGAAGTAGCTAGATTTTTGGGGTTCAGTTGAATTTATTGGTCTCGTCGAAATGTTCATAATAAGAAGAGAGAGTTCAATCAGCTTAATTGAATAAATGGACGGGTGTGACAGTGTCCCAATAAGATCAAATGTTCTAACCTTGTAATGTATAAAAAGTGTCAGACCAATGATGTGAGAAATTACAAGTGATCATGACTTGTTGCTAACATGAAGCTTTTCGTCCGCGGTTTCACCCGTGTTAGATGAGTTTTCGCGTGATTTTTCATCTTACCTTATCTTACCTTATCTTACCTATATCCTATTCCAGGACTTTGTCGAGGAAAAAATAAAAGATGATGAGAAAACAAGAGAAATCTTTTATATTCTTTTTTATTGATTTCATAATTTTTTAAAAACCCATAAATTGAAGGGACAATTTGCTATACTTGTAT